>WNWK01008187.1:0-86846 GCA_009830355.1 Cherax destructor
CAAATAACCTTCTGAACTGTAAGCCCCCCACACCTCCTTCAGAGTGCAGACACTGGTTACTCAGAACCTTTTCATAAACATTTTTTTGCTCACATTTTTACTAGTCTCAAAAAGGGTTTTTTAAGAAGCAATACTATAAAGTAGGAAATTTTTCCAAAATTTTTTTAAACAGTATTTTTTTTTATTTCACTTATTTTGCTTCTAGCCACATAATGCTGTGCAAATTTTTTATATCTATTGATTACTTTATTTTTGGAATTTTCAAAAAAATGGAACTTGAATGTTGCAGCATTGGTAGAAGATAATAATGTTTTAAACCTGGTTGCAAATAAACCAAAATATTAGAGCCTTGAAAACACTCTTGGTAAGGATTTGACTTTCAGACTATATTATTATAGCTTAGAATGAATAATAAAGTAATAAAATTGCTGCTCAGTAATAACCCACAAAGAGAAAAAACTGGAGATTAATTGTTTTTATACACCCCTTTTTAATTTTTTCCCCAGAATGTGCCCAAGTGCCATTAAAAACAATTTTTCCCCCATAAAAATAATGTAAATTAGACTAGTCCTTTAAGCCCCCAAAAATACATTTAAAAAAAGTATTTAAAAAAAATACTTACATAATTGTTCATTTGGGAACAAAACCCCCGGGGGCCACTTTTTGATCTTTTTGGGATCCTTTCAATTAACTCATGAGTTTCTTCCATGTTTATTTAATTTTAAATTTTTATTCTGTTTCCTGCAAGATGTATTATTATTTTTAAAAAATGTCTTTTCCCAAATTTTACTATTGATATTACCTGAATTCAGCAAAAAGTTTTCTAACAGATTATATTTTTGTGTATGTTAATATGTTGTATAAGGGAAAATCCATTTTTTCTATGGCAAAATTCCTAACATTCTGTTTTCATGTAAAATTTAAAAAAAAAAATTGTTTTTTTTTTAAAATTTTTTAGGTAGATATTTTTCAAAGTGGGTGTGGACTAAAAAAAAATTGGAATGCGATAAAAGACGGGGGTTCAGAGGATGGTAATGGAAGGAACCCCTTCATGGATGAAAGGCTTTTGATTCAAGGAATTTGAGTTACCTTTCCCTTCCTTGGATCAAACCTGAAAACCTCTCATTCCTTGGCACTGCATTACCCCCATGGATTTAAATTTCCCCCCCTGCATGTAATAAAGAAAAGGGGAATAGGGAAATCTAAGATAGGATCGTTGTTTTAAACGGGCCCTCTCCCACCAAGGTAGGATAATGAAAAAAAAAATCAACACATTCACTATCATTCATTCAATTTCTGTCTTGCCTGAAACATGCTGACATCACAGGTTAGATGGTTTTCCCCGACCAACATTTTGCTTCTTCTTTAGAGGAGGCCGTTTCCACTCCAGGACTCAGTCTGGCTAACTGGTTTTCCTAAATCCCTTCATAAATGTCACTTTCTTGTACTTTATAAAGGCCAAGCTATAAAAACCACTTGGCCTCCACTCACCCCGATCTAATGCATTCAAAAAAGCCTTTAACCCTTTCAGGGTCCGTGCCATAGTTCTGGGGCTTTGAGTTCAGGGTCCAAACCGTATTCCCCACGTCATGAGCTCATTTTCATTCAGATAAGCTTTGAGGGGAAAATTTGGGGGGCCTAGATATGAGAGAATACATCTATGTGGTAAGTGTGCACCACATAAAACAAATCCTGCAACACACAGTGCATAATGAGAAAAAAAACTGAAACCGTAATTTTCGTTAAAAACACCCTTTGCATTTTTTTTTCGTATTTTTTTATAGTTGTATTTCCCCATTTTTGGGGCCCCTTTGATAGAATGGAAGATATATTACAGATATAGAGATGATTTTGTTGGTTTTTTGTACTAAAAAGGCTTGAAACTGAGCTCAAAATAGCGGAAATTTAAATTTTTTTCCATGTTAAGAGTAAACAAATGACCTCACACGCCCAATATGCGCCAGCTGGTGGGTCAATTTTTTTTTTTTTTTTTTTTTTTTTTTTTTTTTTTTTCCCCCAAACCCCGGGCCCTCTCCCACCGAGGCAGGGTGCCCAAAAAAAAAAAAAAACCCCAAAAAAAAAAAACTTTCATCATCATTCAACACTTTCACCACACCCCATACATAATCACTGTTTTTTGCGGGGGGGCTCAGATACTACAGCTGAAAAAGCCCCCCCCGCTGTCACTATCTCAGCCCCCCCCCTTTAAAGTGCAGGCATTGTTTCCCCCTTTCCCGGGGCTCAAGTCCAACTAAATCAATTAACTGGCCCCCGAATCCCTTCACACAATGTTCCCCCCTCACACCCAACAGCTCCAGGTCCCAAAAACCTTTTGTCTCCATTCACTCCTATCTAACACGCTCACACATGCTTGCTGGAAGTCCAACCCCCCCCCCCACAAAACCTCCTTTCCCCCCTTTCCCCCAAACCCTTTTTTGGGGCGGCCCTACCCCCCTTCCTTCCCCCCACAGTTTTTACGCTCCAAGTCATTCTACTTTGATCCATTCTTCAAAAAAGACCAAACCACCTCAACAACCCCTTCAGCCCTCTGACAAATACTTTTAGTAACTCCACCCCCTTCCCCTAATTTCCACTTCCCCAATTTTCTGCATAATATTTACACCACACATTCCCCCAGACAGGACATCTCCACTGCCTCCCCTTCCCCCGCTGCAGCATTTGCAACCCATGCTTCACACCCATATAAGGTGTTGGTACCACTATATTTTTTGTACTTCCCTTTTTTTGCCTCCATGGATAACTTTTTTTTTCTCCACAGATCCCCAATGCACCACTCCCTTTTTTTTCCCTTTATCAATTCTATGGTTAACCTCATCCTTCATAAACCCATCTGCTGAAAACATCAACTCCCAAATATCTAAAAAAAATTTACTTCTTCCATAATCCCTCTCCCCAAAGTGATACCCCAATTTTTTTTTTTATTTAAATCGTTTTATACCCTCATCCCTTTTCTTTATCTATGTTCATTTTTTCTTTCTACCTTTACACACTCCCCCAAAATCGCCCCCTAACCTTTGCAACTTTTCTTTAAATCCCCCATAAGCACAGTATCATCACCCCAAAAAATAACTGTGTCAACCCCCCTTTTTTCATTTAATTCTCCATAATTTAATCCCCCCCCTCTCCCCAACCCCTAGCATTTACTTTTTTTACAACCCCATCTATAAATATATTAAACAACCATGGTGACATTACACAACCCTGTCTAAGACCTATTTTTCCGGAAGTAATCTCCCTCTCCCCTCCCACACCTAACCTGAGCCTCACTATCCTCATAAAAACTCTTTACAGCCTTCAGTAACTTACTACCTATTCCATACACTTGCAACATTTGCCACATTGCTCCCCTATCCACTCTATCATATGCCTTTTCTAAATCCATAAATGCAATAAAAACTTCTCTACCTTTATCTAAATACTGTTCACATATATGCTTCACTGTAAACACTTGATCTACACATCCCTACCCACTCTAAAGCCTCCTTGCTCATCTGCAATCCTACTCTCTGTCTTACCTCTAATTCTTTCAATAATAACCCTGCCATACACTTTACCTGGTATACTCAGTAAACTTATTCCCCTATAATTTTACACTCTCTTTTATCCCCTTCCCTTTATATAAAGGAACTATACATGCTCGCTGCCAATCCCTAGGTACCTTCCCCTCTTTCATACATTTATTAAACAAAATACCAACCACTCCAGCACTATATCCCCCTGCTTTTAACATTTCTGTCATGATTCCGTCAATTCCAGCTGCTTTACCCCCTTTCATTCTACGTAATGCCTCACGCACCTCCCCACACTCACATCCTGCTCTTCTTCACTCCTAAACGATGTTGTACCTCCCTGGCCAGTACATAAATTATCGCCTCCCTCTTTTCATCGACATTTAAAAGTTCCTCAAAATATTCCCGCCATCTACCCAATACCTCCAGCTCCCCATCTACTAACTCCCCTACTCTGTTTTTAACTGACAAATCCATTCGTTCCCTAGGCTTTCTTACCTTGTTTATCTCACTCCAAAATTTTTCTTGTTTTCAGCAAAATTTCTTGACAGAGCCTCTCCCGTTCTTTCATCCGCTCTTCTTTGCACTCTCACCACTCTCTTCACCTTTCTTTACTCTCCATATACTCTGCTCTTCTACTAACACTTCTGTTTTGTAAAAACCTCTCATAAGCTACCTTTTTCTCTTTTTACACCCTTTACTTCTTCATTCCACCACTCACTCCTCTTTCCTCCTGCACCCACCCTCCTATAACCACAAACTTCTGCCCCACATTCTAATACTGCATTTTTAAAACTATCCCAACTTTCTTCAACCCCCACTACTCCTACTTGCACTAGCCCACCTTTCTGCCAATAGTTGCTTATATCTCACCCTAACTTCCTCCTCCCTTAGTTTATACACTTTTACCTCTCTCTTACTTGCTGTTGCCATTTTCCTTTTGTCCCATCTACCTTTTACTCTAACTGTAGCTACAACCAAATAATGATCTGATATATCCGTTGCCCCTCTATAAACATGTACATCCTGAAGCCTACTCATCAACCTTTTATCCACCAATACATAATCCAACAAACTACTTTCCTTACGTGCTATATCATACCTTGTATATTTATTTATCCTCTTTTCATAAAATATGTATTACTTATTACCAAACCTCTTTCTACACATAGCTCAATTAATGGCTCCCCATTTACATTTACCCTGGCACCCCAAATTTACCTACTACTCCATCCACAACATTTTTACCCACTTTAGCATTAAGATCCCCAACCACAATTACTCTCTCACTTGGTTCAAAACTCCCACACACTCACTCAACATTTCCCAAAATCTCTCTCTCTTTCTACACTTCTCTCTTCTCCAGGTGCATAAACACTTACTATAACCCACTTTTCACATCCAACCTTTATTTTACTCCACATAATCCTTGAATTTATACATTTATATTCCTTCTTTACCTGCCATAACTGATTATTCAACATTATTGCCACTCCTTCTTTAGCTCTAACTCTATTTGAAACCCTGATCTAATCCCATTTATTTCTCCCCACTGAAACTCTCCTACCCCTTCAGCTTTGTCTCACTTAAAGCCAGGACATCCAGCTTCTTTTCATTCATAACATCTACAATCATCTCTTTCTTATCATTCGCACAACATCCACGCACATTCAAACATCCCACTTTGACGATTTTCTTCTTCTTCTTTTTAGTAAGCTATACAGGAAAAGGGGTTACTAGCCCATTGTTCCCGGCATTTTAGTTGACTTTTACAACACGCATGGCTTACGGAGGAAAGATTCTTATTCCACTTCCCCATGGATATGAAAGGGAAAAGCAATAAGAACAAGAACTATTAAGATAAAATCAAAGAAAACTCAGATACGTTCATAAATGTGGTGATATTATTTGTACAATTATTACAATATTGCATAACAGTAAATCTTCCATTTTTTGGTTTGAATAAAAATTCATTATGTGAATAAAAAATAATAATGGAATTCATTTGTAATGACTGAAAACGTAACTAATGAACAGAGGAAATTTAGTTTAGTGCCAGGAATGCCTGCATTGTTTATTCTGCACCCTATTTTGAAATTGGAATATTTTGAACTTTGAGTTAAGTTGGCTAAATTACGAATTTCCAATCACTTTATTTTGTAGTTGAAACAATTGACTGGGCGATTTCTTGTGCTCAATCGATAGAATAGAAGTAATACTAGTGAAATATCTAAGAATTTGGTCGACTGAAATAATGTAATTGGCTTAAAATGGGAGTCAAAGTCGGCAAAATCGCCGATTCGTAAATATCGCTGACACATCAAAATTCGCGAGAGCATAATTTCGTCAATTTTCAATCAAATTTCGTACTTTTTGTTTTATTACCTTCAGAAAAAGATTCTCTACCATTTCATAAGAAAAAATAAGATTTTTTTTTTTAAATTCTTGGACACTGGTGCACCCCTTCCAAAAATGGCCTTGGACCCTGAAAGGGTTAAACATTCAAGCCCATAGCAGTCAAAAATTCCTTTACTCTTTCCCTCCACCCTTTCTGGGGGCAACCCCTACCCTTCCTTTCCTCAACCCTAGATTTATATAGTACCCTCCTAATCATCCTGTTTTGACTTGAATCAAATAAATTACTAGCTTTTCTTTTGCACTCCCTCACCACTCTCTTAACCTCTTTTTTACTCTCCATATACTCCACCTTCCTTATATCACTTCTATCACATTTATTATTATTTATTAACACATCAGCTGTTTCCCACCGAGGCAGGGTGACCCTAAAAAGAAGAAACTTTCATCATCATCATTCACTTCAGATTTATAAAGTTTTTCTTATTATTATTTTTAGTAATTTATACAGAAGGAGTTACTACCCCATTGCTCGTGGCAGTTAAGTCACCTCTTATGCATGTCTTATGGAGGAAAGATTCTTTTCCACTTCCCCATGGAGATTATTATTATAGTAAAAACTAAGTGCCAAACTGGTACATGTCATATAGCACAACCTATCCTTGCATGGGTGATAACTGTGCAGATTTAAACATTTCTTGGTGAGGCGAAGTTAACAAGTTACCAGACGTCATGGATTTTTTTTAATTTCTTCATTTGGTTAAATATTAGTTTTTATAAGATAATTAAATTAATCTTAAAAAAAAAATATTTGTAGATTTACAGGGAGCATTTAGAAATTGATATTGGGAATCATGTAAGACTGTGTAGTAAAATGAAAATGGGTTGCTTAAGGATCTTCGCATTCTGATTGGTCAGTTTCAAGGTTCACACTGGTGTTTATTTTCCTATCAGTTAAACTGTCACAGGTGACAGGTTCAAGTAGTTGTAAATTGAAATGTTTGTAGCAAACATAGAAGAGGTGAGTTCTTTTCTGTGGCCACAGGCAGGTCTGTAAAAACTTTTTTTTTTTTTTTTTATTAGGGAGGGAGGGCTAAATGAGGGATATATTAACATGGTGGCAGTATTAATCCATCCATCATGTATTTTCTAGAATCTTATAGATTCTAGGAACTTTTTTTCTTTTTGGGCCACCCTGCTTCAGTGGGATACGGCTGGTTTGTTGAAGGAAGAAAGATTCTAAACCTGCTTGATAAAGCTCATGTTACATTTGATCCATGTTATAACACATGAAAGGGGGGTGGTTATAGATAGTACACAATTTATTATTTTGCATACAGTATTCACTATTTTATTTATGAAGATTTATGTACCTGTGTTTACATGTAGTAGTACGTATTTACTTTTTTCTGCTCTAGTTACTGTGTGTGTGCCAGCTGAGTGATGAGCACCCACAGCTGAATGGCCAGATGTTTGTGCATGCCCAGTCGTTATTTGTCTCCGAGGCCAAGATCAACATGTTACAAGGGCTTTCTGTCCTGCAGCTTTGTCTGGTATATACTTGTCCTTCCTACAATACAGTGGACCCTCGGTTAACGAAAGGTCCCGTTAACGAAAGTTTCGGAAAACGTAAGCTTTTTTCGGAATCGGTTAGCAAAAAATTCCTCGGTTACCGAAAGGTATTAGACGTGTCCGCCTGCTCCGCGCAAGCGCAGGACGCCAGTGAAGCGTTGTTTACCATTGAGAGAACATTACCTAGCGCGCTCTTTCAAAGATTCACAATATATTTGGTGTCTTTTTTGGTGGTTTAGTGATTGTCACTGTGAAATAAGTCACCATGGGTCCAAAGAGGCTTCCTAGTGGCACCCCAGTGGTAGCAGGCATGCAGGGAGTGTAGCATTCATGCAGAGTGTGTAGCATTCATGCAGGGAGTGTAGCATTCATGCAGGGGGTGTAGCAGGCATGCAGGAGTGTAGCATGCAGGGAGTGTAGCAGGCATGCAGGGAGTGTAGCAGGCATGCAGGGAGTGTAGCAGGCATGCAGGGGTAGCAGGCATGCAGAGGCATGCAGGGAGTGTAGCAGGCATGCAGGGAGTGTAGCAGGCATGCAGGGAGTGTAGCAGGCATGCAGGGAGTGTAGCAGGCATGCAGGAGTGTAGCAGGCATGCAGGGAGTGTAGCAGGCATGCAGGGAGTGTAGCAGGCATGCAGGGAGTGTACAGGCATGCAGGGAGTGTAGCAGGCATGCAGGGAGTGTAGCAGGCATGCAGGGAGTGTAGCAGGCATGCAGGGAGTGTAGCAGGCATGCAGGGAGTGTAGCAGGCATGCAGGGAGTGTAGCAGGCATGCAGGGAGTGTAGCAGGCATGCAGGGAGTGTAGCAGGCATGCAGGGAGTGTAGCAGGCATGCAGGGAGTGTAGCAGGCATGCAGGGAGTGTAGCAGGCATGCAGGGAGTGTAGCAGGCATGCAGGGAGTGTAGCAGGCATGCAGGGAGTGTAGCAGGCATGCAGGGAGTGTAGCAGGCATGCAGGGAGTGTAGCAGGCATGCAGGGAGTGTAGCAGGCATGCAGGGAGTGTAGCAGGCATGCAGGAGTGTAGCAGGCATGCAGGGAGTGTAGCAGGCATGCAGGGAGTGTAGCAGGCATGCAGGGAGTGTAGCAGGCATGCAGGGAGTGTAGCAGGCATGCAGGGAGTGTAGCAGGCATGCAGGAGTGTAGCAGGCATGCAGGGAGTGTAGCAGGCATGCAGGGAGTGTAGCAGGCATGCAGGGAGTGTAGCAGGCATGCAGGGAGTGTAGCAGGCATGCAGGGAGTGTAGCAGGCATGCAGGGAGTGTAGCAGGCATGCAGGAGTGTAGCAGGCATGCAGGGAGTGTAGCAGGCATGCAGGGAGTGTAGCAGGCATGCAGGGAGTGTAGCAGGCATGCAGGGAGTGTAGCAGGCATGCAGGGAGTGTAGCAGGCATGCAGGGAGTGTAGCAGGCATGCAGGGAGTGTAGCAGGCATGCAGGGAGTGTAGCAGGCATGCAGGGAGTGTAGCAGGCATGCAGGGAGTGTAGCAGGCATGCAGGGAGTGTAGCAGGCATGCAGGGAGTGTAGCAGGCATGCAGGGAGTGTAGCAGGCATGCAGGGAGTGTAGCAGGCATGCAGGGAGTGTAGCAGGCATGCAGGGAGTGTAGCAGGCATGCAGGAGTGTAGCAGGCATGCATTAAAAGAAAAAGGGAAGTAACCCCAGAGAGGGACTTGTTACCTGAAGTCCTTTTGGAGGGGGATTTCCCTTCCAACCATTAACACCCTGCCCCTGTCAGCAACTCTACCTTCCAGATGCTTGCAACTCTTCAATAAAGGTAAGTAAATGTTATTTTTTTTTTTGAGTGATTATTTTTTTGTGGAACGAATTAATTGTATTTACATTATTTCTTATGGGAAATAAGGTTTCAGATAACGAAAGATTCAGATTAAGTAATAGCTCCTGGACCGGATTAATTTCGTTAACCGAGGGTCCACTGTACTGATTGTTAATTAAATATTTTGTGCTTGTAATACAAACAGTCAAAGTACAAGCTTAACCTTTTATAGAACCTTACATAGAGTTTATCAATAAACACTTACAGTATTTTGGTGAAGTTATATATACGTACAATATTAAATTAGTTATGGATTCTGAGGTTTCTTAATGATTCATTGTTTCATATAAGCAAGAAAGTGGAATTTACTTGTTAATGATAGTACTGTATCTACATTAAAGTTAATAATTCTTTTTTCATTTATAAATAAACAAAAAGGTAAATTAAACTTTCTTTTATGTACAGGATCTCAAAATTATATTTACAGTGGTACCTCGGTTAACGATGGTCCCCAAACTCACCCTTTTATGTAAGTTTATTTTTTTAAATGCTTTTGTAAGTGTATTTTTGGGGTCTAAAAAGACTAGTCTATTTTACATTATTCCTTATGGGGATAAATTCGTTTGGTAATGGCACTTGAACAGCATTCTGGAACGAAAAAATATTGTTAACCGAGGTACCACTGTATATATTTTTTTACATAACTTGGTCCACGATTGCGTGCTGGGACTCACCCAGCTGGGCTCTTGCTTTAACTCTAATTGTTTATATTATTTTTGCCTATAAATTTATAATACTGTATATAGGTAAATGTGGCTCTAATTTTACTATTCCATGGGCCAAGAACTTTCAACTAAGTGCATCCTGGTGACTCATTGAGCCTATGATGTAACACAGAGAGGGATAAAAATTCAGTAGTATAGATTATACTATATGAAATTAGGTGGCAATACATACATGAAGAGGAAGACATAATCATGGGGAAGTGCCAGTCTCACAGGGGTATTATTATTATTAAAAGTGCTAAATCTGTATGGGTCATATAGTACTGCTAGTAGGGGTGTTCAAGGGTAGTGGAGGTGGGAGTTCATGTAGGTGCAAATTTGAAGTAAGTGTTAGTACAGTAGGTTAGTTTCTGTCAAAAAAAAAGTCAGTGTTAAAGGTGGGACTTTGACAAGGAAGTCATTCAGTGAATGTGTCAAGGCATTGTAGATGTTGGAAGTGAATTCTACCTGTGCTCTGACAGACCAGGCTATTAAGATACAGCAAACTTATAGTGCAGCCTAACAGTCCTCACAGATTGTTGGGCCTTTCTCCATGTGGTGTTTGTGTCTAATTCATAAATGTAAAAGTATAGTTTTCCATATTAGACAATGAGGAAAGAAGATGGCCAGGAACCTAATTGTAGTTGGATAGAAAACAACTTGTGTTCTTACTTGGACCTACATTGTTGCCAATGATTTTGAAGTTGTTGGTAGAGTATTGGAAAATAGTTTGAGAAAGGAACACTACTAATGGAAGCTGTACTCGCCTAGTTGTGGTTGCAGGGGGTCGAGTCACTGGTTGCTGTGTTAGAACGGGTGAGAGCGGTTCCTGTTTCATCTGTGTAGGATCAAATTTCACAAAATGAAATCTTCCCTCTAATGAAGACAAGATGGAGAGAGGGACATTTGGGGTATTTAGCAAGAGTACAAGAATTCCATTTCTTCAAATAAAGAGCATAGGAAATGGGATTTAATTAGGTTTGAGCTAGGGAAGGGAAGGGTAGCTCCAATATCTTGGATCAAAAGCTTTTCACCAGTATTAAGGCACCCCTCTTGAAGAAGTGATACAACATAATGATAGTGGTTCTTTGTTAACTATGGTTATGAATCCTTTATTTTCACATTGAAGTTATTTTTCAAATGTACTATGATTTTTTTTTCTGCTCAGGTTGTGGCCATGAAACACTTGACAACAATTTATGAAGGTGAACCATTTAATTTTGAAATGGTGTTTCATGAATATCTAAAGTTCTGTCAGCGAAGGTCATCAATGCAGAGTTTTGAACGACCAGTTGTCTTCAAGGCTTTTGATCAGCTGAAGGTAATGTTGCATTGTTCATCTTCACAGGCTTGATATTCCCAATAATTTTTATTATGTATACAGTGGACCCCCGGTTTTCAGGATTTTTTCGTTCCAGAATGCTGTTCAAGTGCCATTACCAAACAAATTTATTCCCATGAGGAATAATGTAAATTAGACTAGTCCTTTTAGACCCCCAAAAATACACTTACAAAAGCACTTACAAAAATACACTTACATAATTGTATGAGTTTGGAGCATCACGAACACCGGGGGTCCACTATATATGATATTGCAGTCAGAGGTAATCTGAATTGTAATGTCAGCACACTTGTAGCAAGACAGACATTGAATGTATGATGGCAAATGTGTCTCTTTAGGTCACTCAGCCTTAGTGGGAGGTGGCTGTTGAGGTAAAAATAAAAGAAATCATGGGGAAGCTCTTAACCCATAGGAGTCATGCAATAACTAGAGAATGGAAGGTAATCAGGTTTGATTGGAGGAAGGGAAGGGTAGCTTGAATTCTTTGGATCAAGAGACCTTCAGCATCAGGGCTCTCCTTGAAGAGTGTAAGCATATCAGTATATTTGGAATACAATACATTATAGTTCTTAAATCACTTGCTTTTAAGGGAGTGTCTTGATGCTGGTGGTGGAGGGTACTTGGTTGAAGAAATAAGGCCTCCCATTTACCAGATGCTGCATGATTCTTTTGGATTTAACTGTTCCTCATAATTTTAATTAATCTTGTAAATCACTACAATTTTTTTTTTCAACATGTAAGCCATTACCCACCGAAAGAAACACTTTCACCATCATTCACACATAATCACTGTCTTTGCAGAGGTGCTCAGATATGACAGTTTAAATGTCACTCCAAACAGCCAATATCCTAAACCCCTCCTTTTAAAATGCAGGCATTGTACTTCCCACCTCCAGGACTCAAGTCTGGCTAACCAGTTTCCCTGAATCCCTTCACAAAATATTACCTTGCTCACACTCCAACAGCTCGTCAGGTCCAAAAAACGATTTCTCCATTCACTCCTAACATGCCCACACATGCCTGCTGTGTGTCCAAGCCCCTTGCACACAAAAGCCTCATTTACCCCCTCCCTCCATCCTTTCCTATGATGACCCCTACCCCTTCTCCCCTCCACTGCAGATTTATACACCCTCCAAGTCATCCTATTTTGCTCAATCCTCTCTAAATGACCAAACCACCCCAAGAACCCCTCTACAGCCCTCTGACTAATACTTTTAGTAACTCCACACCTCTTAATTTCCAAACTGCGAATTCTCTGCATAATTATAATTACAGTACACAATAAGCAGCTCGCACATAGGAGACTGAAACTTATGATGACGTTTCAGTCTGACTTGGTTAACCAGTATTATTATTATTATTTATTATTATTATTATTATTAATTATTATTTTGGTATTCACAGTTTTAAATTTCCTTGTGAAACTTCATAAGGGGATTTAACCTCAATCAAAATGAAACTGCTCTCTTTACAGTGCTTAGAGCTGGTGCGACCAGTTGACAACACCCGAGGAATCCAGCGGGAATACCAGCTTGTACAGCTGATGATGACACCGGCACAGGTCACAGAGGCACTGAGGCACCTATCAGGCATACCAACAGATGTTCAACAATGGGCTGGATCTTCCTTTGCATAGAAATTAGACTAGATTTAATATGCTCATTGCAGTAGGTACATTAATTTGTTTTGCTTGTAGATTATTATATTAAAAATAACATTCTTAAACCTATATGGGTCATATAGCACTTTACTTTTTTGAATATTATAGCAGTACAGTACAGTACATAGAAAAATGCTGATGTCTTCAAACCTCATCAGAACTTTAAATTCACCTTAATATAAGAAACAGTTTTATGATGTGCTACTTCATGTATCAAGTGCCACCTTTCATTAGAAAGATTAATATAAAAAATTTTATACCAACACTTGTATGGGTGTGAGACATGGGTTGTGAATGTTGCAACAAGGAGAAGGCTGGAGGCAGTGGAGATGTCATGTCTGAGGGCAATGTGTGGTGTGAATATAATGCAGAGAATCCGTAGTTTGGAGATTAGGAGGTGTGGGATTACCAAAACTATTATTCAGAGAGGATGGAACAAAATAGAATGACTTCGAGAGTGTATAAATCTGTAGTGGGAGGGAAGGCGGGGTAGGGGTCGGCCTAGAAAAGGTTGGAGGGAGGGGGTAAAGGAGGTTTTGTGTGCGAGGGGCTTGGACTTCCAGCAGTGCGTGAGCGTGTTAGATAGGAGCGAATGGAGACAAATGGTTTTTAGGACTTGATGTGCTGTTGGAGTGTAGGCAAGGTAACATTTATGAAGGGTTTCAGGAAAACCGGCAGGCCGGACTTGATTCCTGGAGATGGGAAGTACAGTGCCGGCACTCTGAAGGAGGGGTGTTAATGTTGCAGTTTTGTAGCTGTAGTGTAAGCACGCCTCTGGCAAGACAGTGATGGAGTGAATGACGATGAAAGTTTTTCTTTGTCAGGCCACCCTGCCTTGGTGGGAAATGGCCTATGTGTTAATAAAAAAAAAAGAATTGCTAATTAGTGTGATGATCCACAATAATAATATCCATATTAGTAATGAAAACTAACATTCCAAGGCACTTAACCTTCACTTTAGAAAAAGAATAAAAAAAGCATCTTATCTTTATTATATTTATGGGGAAGTGCTAAATCTACAGGGGTCATACTGTTATACAATTTGTAAGTTGTCCTTGTGGTACCTGACAGTATTCTTTTTGATCTACAATCAAGATGACTACCTGTTCTTCTATTTCTGATCCCATGCTTGATACCTCTCTAACTCCTCCACTATAATCATAGGAAGTCTCCATGTTGAGTTCCAATACCTTTACATAAAGTGTTTGGCTCACAAATCTGGTCAGAAATTTTATGCTTCAACTTTGTGAAGCTTTGAATGTGCTGTATGATTATGAAGTCAACCAAGTGACCTTGACAGCAGCTGGCCCAAGTGTCACGTTTTATATCCAGCATGATGGGGTTCAGGTAGAAGTGCGAGTTAATGGTGCTACTTGAACAGATAATCTAACCTTAAGTTCTTCGACTCCTTCCCAATGAATATCCTTGGATCCTCCACAGTCCCTGTGATGAATGTATTGAAGATACATGCTCCTTACAGTCTCTTGCAATATTCGCCACAACAATCGATCCTACTCACATTGCCATTTCCTTCCCTATTAGGCAAGGAAATGATAGTCACTGCTTGCACAAATATGACTTGATTCTGATTCCTCCATAGACACAAATCATCATCCATTTGATCTTAAATATGGTAAAGTGTCTTGAAGACTTCCCCAACTGACATGACCATTAAATGTCACATTCTCATGCCTCTTGCAATAAAGTCTACTCTGCTTCTAACTCCTCCATCTTCACAGCCTACTAATCCTGTTTTGTGATGGTATAGGATATGCAGTAGTTTATTCTGGATAATTTGATGTAGGGACACTTAATATCCACACACTCTTTCTTTCCACTTCTTCCTTTGTTGCAGTCTCCATCTCTCAAAGAACTTTGCAAGCTTTTTAGAGCTTTGAATTGATACATCCTATCGTCCTTCATATTGAACGCTGGCTGTGTCATTTCTTCAGCAAGCATTAAGTTATCGTCTTTTGCTGGGTCTCTGGTCATTCTGACATTAGGGTAATGAACTTGCAAACTCCTCCTAAGTTCCATGGTTCAGGATTCATCTTTTACAGGGATCTACCTTTTACAGATTATTTTCCAGTTTTCTCTTGGAGTATTCAGGGTTGACGGCATCATTGGTCCAGGCTAGAGAACAACAGCATGCTGTTGATCAAACCATAAATGACTTTTTTATTGCTGTCACATTTGGGTAATGACTTGTGTGACTGGTAATGGCCACATAAGACTTACAGCTATTACAATTAGAGCTGCATAATCCTTATGGGTTTAGTGCTTCCCCATGAATAATATCACAAGAGGCGTCCAGCATCTCAAACTTGTCGGGTGTTATTAACAGTCAAACATCTGATTGATTATACCATTCATAACCATGCATAGAATTCATTTCCAGTCTCTTTCAGTGTCTAGGCAGCCTCACTTTACCTGCTCTTTCTGAAAGCTTTACCTTCACTTTTGACTGAAACTGACATAGTATGCAAACTTTGACTTTCCTTGTTTGACCGATAATTTTACCCCTTTTATTACCACCCTTTGCCAACAGCTTCCCTCAACACATCCTCAATAATCAGAACAGGGTTTCCCACCCATGAATGTGCCATGGTGCTCATAACCTTGATTGGCCTAGACAGCTTCCTCCCTACTTTTGTTTCTCTGTAAACTTTAGAAATCTTCAATAATGACATGCTTTTTACATTATATGGTGTTTAATTGATATACTTATCTGCACTTGGCAATAAAGTGTACTAGAAAATAATCAATGTATTTTAAGTATAAGGAAAAGCACTGGGTGTAAGCTAGTTTTATCTAGGAAACATATGAAATGCATAAACATGAAACAAGAAAAAGGTATATAATACTACAAACACAACAAAGAAATAATGGCATAAATTATACTTACAGAGGTAGTAATATTTTCTGACAATATATAATTTTTTTTTTTTTTAGTTTCTTGTTCCATCAATATGATAAGACATGTACTACAATAAATATGCCAATGAATAGTTCTAAAATTTACATTAACAAAAATTCATATACACAAACAATAAGGGTTGTACTTTCAAAATTGAAGGGGCTGCCTTCTAAATGTAAGTAGCATTCAGTTCTGACCATTACAATATTTTATTGCCTAAGACAACAAAATAAATAAATTAAAAATGGTTAAAAAGTGCACTTGAGCATTGCACCTGACATTGAGAGGAAAACTTGCTAACAAAGTTTAGATGGCATCCCTTTAAATTTTAATTACATTATTATAAAGATGAGTTATCCAAGGTTATGCAAAGTGGGAAGAAGGCAATTACTAAACATTGCACAAAGTAAAAAATAAATCCAAATAGCAGATTTCACAACAGCACTCAGCAGGGAATATAGATTATACTCTAGTATTTACCAATTAATGATATTGATTATTAATCTGATGCTGCAAGTAAAGCTTTTTTTTTTTTTTTGTAATACAGTAATACACTACTACTTGGATATATTATGCAGGTCTTTGGAAGTTAAGAATTTTGTTTTTCTGAAGTGTTCTAGCTGTAATAAGGTGTTGCAATAAGTGATATATTTTACAATGTGTTATTTTACCCACTCACATAAACTTTGTTATTCTAGTGGCTTTGATGTATGCTTCATTCAGGCATCTTGCCATCACTGCAACTCTCCATGACATTCTTTTTTGCTCACCCCAAATTTTGACATAATTGTTTTAGGAAGCCTAATAACTGTACTTCATTTATGGTAGTAAGAATTAAAAGTAGTATTGTATTCAGAACATATTGCTGGACATTTTTGTTTCATTCAAAGTGCTAAACCCACAGAGGTCAAAGTATCTGGGGCAATGGGAGGCAATCAGGTTCAATCTAAAGAAGTCATGTCCAATTCCTTGGAGCAAGAACCCCTCACTGGCATCAAGGAACCTCCTTTAGAGATGTGTATCGCTAGAAATTTAGGCACAATTTTTTATCAAACCCTTTAATTTTCACAATGATTTAGTTTCCTTACCCTTCAAGGGACTTTCCTTAATGCCATAAGGAAACTCTTGAACCAAGGAACTGGACATGTCCTCTCCTTACTTGGACTGAACATGATGCTGCATGGCCCCTACGAGTTTAGTGCTTCCCCCAAAATTATAAAAAATAGTTTCCTTAACAGCCAATACTATACAAGGTTAATGCACAGTTATTACAAGAACTATAATGTAACTTAATCCTGATTACTCTTATGTGCAATTCATGGAAAACTATTAATAAATAAACTGTGGTGAAAGAAGCCTGTTTGGTTCTACTGTTGAGAGATTTATCTGCAGCATTAATTTTTTTACATGGCCAAATTTATTCTTCTGCATTTGAATTATGGAGATACTGTATATCCAAAGAGCACTGTAGGACTCTTATACCAATTATAATCTTTGCCCTGCCAAGAAATCACACAAACATTTTGGATATATGTACTGTAAATTTAATGTGGGTAATTCAGCAAAGCAAAAACCAACCACATGTGGTAGGTATAAAGAGCAGAGGCTGCATCACTCTGGGATACACCAACATCTAACAACAACTGTACCTTTTTCATTTCAAAGGAAGTCATAAACTAGGTCTTAAACACAATATAGGTAGTCATATTTTAGGTAACTACAGCATTACAAATAATAATTCAACAAATTTCTATAAACTTCAACATGTTAATCTCTCTCTCTCTCTCTCACTTTTTCTGTTAAACAACTAATGCACTTTAAAGATTTTACAGTTGTGCTACCACAATAATACAAAATCAATAATACTATATATGTAGATTGCATTTTCTGTACTGTATTTGTTGCAAGGTTTAGTCATCAAATCCACTCCTTGGAAAAGCAACAGAGTAGTACGAGCTAAGATGACATGAACACTTACTGTACTTTATTATGAGAACTACTAGGTTAACAATACTAAATTTTTATGACAATGTTCTAAAATAATTCATGCTACAGTGAGTGATTAAGCTGGTTAACCACAAAGTACTTCCCTTTCAATCGGTTAATTTCAGCTCGATGTATGAGATCAACAGAACTTAGTAAACATTTATTTACAACAGCACATTTTAAACAGACCTAATATGTATTTTACACTCTTATACAATATAACATTTGTGACACTGCTCAAATAACTGAACAGAATGGATATATTATTTAAAGGGACAGTTTTTTTCTTATTTTTGAGGAAAAGGACGTGTGCAAACACTTGACATTTTAATGGGAAACATTTTGGTCCTAGGCTATATAGCATGTACTAATAGGATATTCATTTCTCTTGTATTCATTGTAACTCCTAATTTTACACTTACAACCACCTAAGAGACCTAATATAAAACCACTCAATTTGTCATTGCCTTATTAATCTTAAGTTAGTCTTAAGTTTGCCCAAAATTCTCTGCATATTAAAGGGCTTTCTGCACACCTAAATGTCATTCACCTCTGTATAAACATTGTATTGTGCTGGAATAAAGCATCTTATCTAGGACTGTTCACTTCAGTGATTTCTCCCAGGACCAGAATGTTTCCTACTAAAATATCATGAGTGTTTGCACATGTCCTTTTCTCAACTTGTCAGTATCATATACCCAACTGTTACCAGAAATAATAAAAATGCATTAACTTGGAATTTAACAAATAAGTAAAAATAGTTTTTTTAACTGAATAATCTAAAAAGTAAGACTTTTTCCAGTGATTCTTAATTGCTGTATCCAAATAAGGAAATTTTTTTTTTAAAGGATTTTCAAATGATATTTGAAGTTCAGAAAATTCAGAAGAGCATAAATTCCTTAATTCAGAAAATACTTAATTAAAATTTTCTTATTTAAATAAGGAAGGTGTGTCCTATGTCAACTATTAAGAATTTTCTTTATTTCTGACACCTTCATGCACACACATTCCATACAGAACACTGTATTAGAATATCTACAGTACTATTACCCTCAGGAAAGGTGGTAGTACTGTAGATATTCTAATACTTAACCTTCAGGAGATTTTAATGCTGGTAAAGGGGCTCTTGATCCACAGAAATGGACCTGCCTTCCCCTTCCTTGGACTGAACCTGAATGCATCTTATTTCTGCAGGCACTGTATGACCCCTGTGGGGACATACATGTACATAGTACATATACACAGACAGGTGGGGCCAGGAGCTGAGACTCAACCCCTTGAACCACATTTAGGTGAACCCCTTTCCCTTGCATGCATGACTACTTTCCAAACTCACCCCACATCCTTCCTCGCAGTCTGCATGAGCATATACTGGTCTGACTGTACATCTCACTTTCTCCTTAGGATGAAGATAATGATTGTATGTATGTACTGTCCAGAAAACTGAGATCATTAATTATAGCAGTACAGTACATAGAAAAATGCTAATGCCTTCAAACTTCATCAGAACTTTAAATTCACCTTAATATAAGAAACAGTTTTATGGTGTGCTACTTCATGTATCAAGTACCACCTTTCATTAGAAAGATTAATATAAAAGAATAGCTAATTAGTGTGATGATCCACAATAATAGTATCCATATTAGTAATGAAAACTAACATTCCAAGGCACTTAACCTTCACTTTAGAAAAAGAATAAAAAAAGCATCTTATTCTAGATTGGTTAAAACCATATCTTAAGTTATTCCAGGAGAAGGTAATTAATATTACATTTAAGTTGTATATTTCAATCTATAGGTTAAATTAAAAAATTCTTGGCAGATCTGCAACATAATCATCTATTAAAATACATTGTAGCTAGGCATCTTGTTTGTTGCCATCAAAAATCTTATTTTCCACTTATTTCTTTTCCTATTTGAATAAATCCTGATTACCGCCCATTTCCCAGGCAGTGTATGACCCCGACAGGTTTAGCACTTTCTGTGGATATAACAATACAGTAGTACCTCGAGTTACGATGGTCCCCAAAATCGCCCTTTTATGTAAGTATATTTTTTTAAATGCTTTTGTAAGTATATTTTTGGGGGTGTAAAAGGACTAGTCTATTTTACATTATTCCTTATGGGGATAAATTCGTTTGGTAATGGCACTTGAACAGCATTCTCGAACGTAAAAATATCGTAACTCGAGGTACCACTGTACTCAGTTATTTTCTAATGATTTAAGAGAAAAGATCAGGAAAAAGTATTAATAAAAGTTACTAACCAATTATGTGCCAATTTTGTATTGTATAGTTTGCCCTCATAGACTGTTATATGCAATACATCTTACTTATTAAACTATGTTTATTAACCTGGCTTATTTGGCAACAATCATTCAGTTAGGCTGAGCATATAAAATTTTTGCTATAATTGCAAAAAAAATAGCCAGAGCAACATACTGTGCATTATTTCATTGATGTCAAATAATACAGTTTAGGCTAAATATTAGTTGAATTTAGATAGGTTAATCTATATTATATAAATTTAAGAAAGTTAGGCAAGGCTGCCAAATTAAGTTTTAGTGCAAAGTTAAATATTTATATATGATGCTGTGTTATGTAATTCACAGGAATATACAGTATAGTATCTTATCTATAGAAAGATCAATTTTTTTAAGAAAATAATATTTTGAGTACATTTTGGCTTGTTTGACACTGGGGAAATTTAATTTACTTCATAATAAATGTGCTAAAAGCAGTTAAATATCAGTTTTCTATTTGATCTAAAAGTGTGAAATTTCAGACATGTGCAAACTGATAGAATTTTTGCCTGCTTGGTGTTACTAGCTGATGGGTGCTCTGGCTTTGACTGACTATGAAGATATAGTAAAATGTTATGTAATGCTAAACCATTTTCTTGTACACTGTATAAAATTAAGGAGCTTTGTTACCACTCATTTGATCCAGTTATCCTGATTCCCTAAGGACTTTAAGAATAATCTACTAACCAATATGGCTTAAAAAAATTTTTATAGAATAATCTACTAATCAATTTTGCTTACAATTTTCTATGTTATGAGCTTTTATAAAGTTACTTTGAGTGCAAATTTTATTTTGAGATGAGCAATAGTTTCAGTAATTTGTTGTTTCTTTTCAGAAATCATCTTTGCAAGCTTTGGAGTGAGACCAACAATTCCTTTATTTAAATACTTAATACTGTTTACCAAATAAAATTTAACCACAGCTACCTTTTTCTTTTCTGGGACTTTCTTGAAAAATTACCAGACACAGGTCTTAAACCATTAGTGCTTACACATCCACATAAAAGAGTGAAAAATTACACTGTTACCTAGAATAAAACAATACAGTATTACAAGAAAATCTACATACTGTGTTACCAACAGCAGAGCACCAATGTGACATACAACATATTAATTACAGTATCCCTAGTTTTGTATCTGCAGCTGTTCACTTCATTAATACATAAAATCATTGTTCATTTTCAGTATAGGATTGTACTGGCAGTGGAAGGGATATGACTAAGGACTCTGATATATTAATGAATAATAAATGCTGAATGACTTACACCTGTATATCTAGTACTTTCCATGAATATATTTAATAATTAAGGGCTTGTGTATTGTATTCATTTAAGCTGCCTCAGGCACTGTATGACCCCTATCATTTTAGCACTTTCCCATGAATATAATAATAATACAATATTAAAATATTACGCAAATACAGCACCTATAACATTCAACGAGAAGAATAAGTGACAGCCTATAAATTTACCTTTGCCCACTAAATTTGTCAGATGAACACATTCAGATATCAACCTTCACTGCAAATTATGTAGTCATTCCTCAGATATAGGCCTTGACTTATATTAAACTTCATTTAGTATTTTTACATATCCACTTTTATTGCTAGCTACACCTTGTCTTTGTGCTATAAATTTGCTCCATATAATACATTTATAGATTAACCAAATATGTTCTCAGATGGTTATCTTGGGAAAAAAAAATCTGTACGATCCCTTCAGTCTTGTGATAATAATGTCACAGCACTAGAATATGGAAAAATTGGTGGTTAGTCACCCATGGATAAAAAGCCTAAATTGCATCAACATTCAATATAGTACATATACTTTCAAAGGGAAGACAGAAAGCACTACAAAAATGGTGACACGTTCTCTGATAAAATTGGCAATGCATTGTATTAAAATTGGCTAGACAGTTAGCATGGCTTTATAATCCTCATATTATGAAGCAGGGAACCTTTCTATGAGATGACTACAGGAGTGGTGTGACTGATGAAGAGCCATAAGAAAGTTTTCCACAATAATCAAGAAAACTAGACTGATTTGAAATTCTCAAAATCCTACATACAGTATGTGCTTATGCCCAGGAAATCAAGGGTGCATCACTGTAGGAATGATTAAGGATCACAAGGAGAGTTTTGAAAGGATTTTTAAGTTTTGTCTTCTTTAATTAAAAGAACTTTGGTAGACCATAAAAACAGTTGGTGAAGCACCAACAAAACGGGCAGAAAAAAACCTGCCATATGGCACACAAGATGCTGGTGCCACTAGGTAGGGAGGCATCCAGCTCACAGAAGCTACATGTACCATTCATCCACACCATTTGACTACATTAAAAGTTCACAGGAACAGATCATATTTGCATAAGAACAACATTTAACCAATATTAATATTAACTACTATACTATATGTTATCCACTTTTCATAACCCTAGATACATTTCGTTCACATCAGACAGTTATGGAATGAGTAATGATGAATGCATTTTCCTTCTCTATATCACCTTGCCCTGGTGAAAATGGCTATGAATACATTTACTTTAATAATTTTACAATAATGCAAAAATGTATAATAGTAAATCATCTATTACAAAGACTAAGATCCAGTATCATTGCACAGTCACATGGCTTCTTCAGCTGGAATGAGAAGGGATGAGTCTAAATGTCTACACTAAATAGCATGACCTGACTTCCAAGTGCTTAGAGAAGTTGAAGTTTGGAACTGATGCAAAAAGGTTCAATTCTATGATTTGCCTTTTCAAATTATTACTAGATTCAAACAATATCTTGACATACCTGTGGTTAATTTTGCGGGCACTTTTACCTTTACAGCCTGGACTGAGGCCAGTGACTTCCTTGTTGATTGTCTGGTCAGCTTATTGCTGTTAGTGGCCCACTGGTCAACATAGTCTTCACAGTCTGGCCAAGCTGGCATTTAGCAGAGGTAATGGTGGAGTTTCCTCTTGTAAACTTTCTTCTACCTTGTTTTGAAATTGTTAAGTCTTGGACCATGAGTACTGACACTTCTCGTGTCTATAGTGCCTTTGCTTTTCATTGAGTTTATATCAATTCCCATATCTCTCACTCTAGTAAGCTATGGTAGTGTGTAGGTTTGGGACCTGACCTTAGTATCTTCCACTAAGCAGTTTGCAATAATTAAAATCTATATTGTCATCATAGTCATGCACATGACAAGAAAGTACTGCTCTTATTTTCATATCACTTTCATGTTCATATATACTATACTCAAACTTTTAACTGTGTCTCCTATACATACTTTTTTCAAACACTGTTTGCAATAGAAAAAATACAGACCTTTCTCAACACTGTCTTGGTTTCCTTCGACTACTAATCTGCTGAAGATGCTATCTTTTTTTGTATACCCAGTCTTTAACAAAAAATGGTTTATTTCTTTTAGCTTTTCATTCTAAGGAAGCACTAAGCATTGCTTAAGGTCTTAATATAAGGCTCTGAATAACAAAAAATAATGGTAGCAAAATGAGCTTGTAAAATGAACCACTGTGGGTAATGTACATCAATGAAAATATTACACATTTCATTATTTATAAAATATTTTATGATACATAATAATCTTTCAGAAATATATAATGCTACAAACTTTTTTCACTTACTGGTCATGATATGAAATGTAGGGATATTTTTCTGTTTTTTTTTATATGTACTATATTCACTGCAAGTGTTTCCTGACTTTGGTCTTGGTCATATGATGACCTGCTAATTGGAGCTTTTGGTCATATGACCATGGCCTTCCGCTGGCTTACCAGCCCACCCTGTTAAAAATTAAAACTAACATTAAACATTCAAGATAACATTTATTAGAATATCAAGGAAGGGGGTTAATCTTCAGTTTCTCATTAATATTTGGATTTGATGGAAAGATTCCGAGACCATAGATAAATTTATGTGCATTCATCCCTCAAATTCAAGTACAAGTAGGAAACTGCGGGGTAATGTATCAGTCACATTCTCTAACAACAGTGTTATATTAGTGTAACTCAAAAGAAATAGCTTATAATTTACTAGACAGATACTGTATTGATAATGCAGTGATTCATCTACAGTCCAAATCTGACTGGACGTGAGGTAGGTTCGAAACTAAAAAACTGAAGAGAAAAATGTTAAAAGTCTTAGCATAGTCAGGTAGACTCTCACCAGTTTGGGTAATAGTTTTCAACCTCGAGAAGACCAGCAGCTTGGTCAGATTACTGAATTTATATAAATTTGGTATTCGTTTTATGTAATGCAGATTTGGGCTACACAGTCTGCAGTTGGGTATCAAATCAATGGATATACAGGTATGTAAAGATTATGAGATTGGGGAAACATGCTCATCTTTCTCTTGAATGTGTCATTACTGTCCAAGGATTACAACACAATTACATACTAATTTTTCTGTTATCTTATAGTTTTTTAAGATAACCTTGAATATAAAAGTTTACATTTTGATTTAAGTGATAATTTGGGGAATTTATACACAAACAAACAATTAGTCTTTGTCTAATTTTTCAAAATTATATATCTTCATAACCCTTTGCACATTTAGGCATGAAACAAATGAAAATCATACAGTCCAATCCCTAATACATACAGTGGACCCTCGGAAAGCGAACATTCTTCATTCCAGAATGCTGTTCAAGTGCTGTTACCAAACAAATTTATTCCCATAAGAAATAATGTAAATTAGATTAGTCCTTTTAGACCCCCAAAAATACACTTATAAAAGCACTTACAATAATAAACTTACATAATAGGGCGAGTTGGAAGTGTTCAATTTCCGAGTGTCTACTGTATCTGTAAATATATTGACTCACGAAATCATAATGACATGATTGCAAACCGTGGTATGGTTCATAAATATATTTATCATATGTCAACAGTAATCAGGAAAAAAAATACTGAGACCAAAATATATAAAAAATAAATTTTAACCATTCCATTTTTATCTAAACAGTTTCTCACTTTTCGTATGGATTTTGTAGTCATTGTTCATGTTAAGTGTATTAAGGTGCAGAAGTTATTGATGGATATTATTAGGGGAAGCACTACACCTGTAGAAAGTAATCAAGTTTGATCCAAGGAAGGGGAGGACAAGTACAGTTCATTGGATCATGAGTCCCTCACCAGCATCAATATTTAAAAAAAAATTATAATCACCCTTTCTGGATTTTTCATTAGCTACTGAACTTTATTTTTCTTCAAAACTTTACACTCTTTAAGGTTAACGTATGACCCCTATGGGTTTAGTGTTTCCTTGTGAATATACTGTAATAATAATTTACATTCTTTAGTTACAGTGCTACTAAATCATTTAGCTTGTCATAATCAGTGTGAAATTGCTGTTCTAGTTAATCTTCCTCTTGCCTTTCCACACATCTTTGTGACAACCTATACTTATTCCTCGATACCCTTAACAGCACATCAACCTCCTTTTCTTTATTATACTACTATTATTAAGTTTATCACTTTTTTTATTTAACCACACTGGTCATCTTTCACCAAGGTAGGGAGATCCAAGAAATGAAACACATTCACCATCATTCATTCAATAGGTGCCTTAACAAAATTGCATGGATATCACTATTCAAATGACCTGTTCCATACTGCAACATCTACATCTCTCCTTCACAATGCAGGTACTATATTTCCCACCCCAGTTTATCACAAGAGGTATTATACATTTAAACTGTTTATAAACAAATACTAATAGTATTTTAAGTTGATTGCATTAAGAACAGATTTTACATTAATATAAATTTAAGCAAAAATATTTTTTTAAAAATGAAAATACAGTACTACATTAATATATTTCCTGTAAAAGAAGTTAAATTTTGAGCTTTTGATCACAAGACAAGAGCATGATGCTAGGAAAACAATCATTAATAACCAATTACTCTTTTCCTCTATTACAATACACAGCAGTACTGTATTCAGGCATGTAAACAGTCTCTCATTTTCCCCTGATTATCAAATACACTGAATTAAAATTTGATAGTAAAAAATAAATTTTTGTCAGAGTAAAGCAGGGATGCAAATACTTTAAATCAGAAATATCTAAAAGAAATTTTAACTATAAACTTTGATCAAAACATTATTCAACTAAAAAACTTGAATCATGTACTGTAATTTCATTAAATATTAAATTTGAGTAATTTGTTAAGTTCATTTTAGTTTAATGTTGATAGCCTCAGAAGTTGCAAATGCTTTGCAATGCTTTATCAATAAATTTGTCACGATAAAATTATATTCTTTTCTTTTTTGGGGATTTTCTTTCTTTTTGGGTCACCCTGCCTCGGTGGGAGACGGCTGACTTGAAAAAAACAAAAATATATATTTGCACTTATATCTGAAAGGCTACTTAGTATATTCACAATAGCATTTTTTAATAAAAAATATGACAAACTCTTCGTGCACTTAATCATTCAGGTTTTCCTTAATAACTATGGAGAACCACAAGACATTAAAATTTGTCGGGACTAAAATATACTCATATATAACATCTCTGAGCTTTATTCTGTAGGCAAGGGTTCCTAACTTGTGGACCCATCAAGAAAGCCTGGGAGGGGGAATGGGGCAAAGAGAATGTCTTGATGCTGGTGAAGGGCTCTTGATCCAAGAAACTGTTGCTACAGTACCCTTCCCTTCATCAAATTGAACCTAATTACCTCCCAGGTACTGTATGACTAGTATTAGGTTTGGTGCTTCACCATGAATATAACAACAATCCTAACCTGTGGTCTGTAGGCACTCAGGGGTTCACAGGGCTATCCAAATGGGTCTGTAGGGAAGCAAAATAATGTAATTCTTGCATATTAATGAAATAATATACCCATATGTTATCGCTGTACAGTGAACCCTCTAATTAATGGACTATAAGGGGTAGGGGTGTAGTATGTTATTCCCGACTGTCCATAGATTCCGAATTATGAAATTAATTTTTAATGATCGCAACAAACTGAACAATAAGAATACGTATAGGCATTGTACTACAGGATAGTAATGTATAGTAATTTTACAGTACATACATAATTTATAGTAATTTTACTTAACATACCTTTTCATGGTGGAGAGACGGTGTGTGTACTGCCATGATGGATAGTGTTGACTTGGAATAACTTTTATTCTGAGTCAAGAGGAGCTGTAAATTTCTATTAGTGAAAATGTAGATGGTTGAGAAGATGAGATGGCTGAGATGTTGAATGAGGAGCAGGTTTAAATAATGTATCCAACCTTAATTGCTTGCCACATTGAGTTGGTACCTTATGATACATTCTCTGAGGATTTGTAAATGTGAATAATAGACCTTCACTTCACTTTTGTCAGAGGTCAGTGTACTTAATGAGAACACCAGTTGCATCTTATACAACTGGCAGTTCTGGTGACCTCTTGGTCTCTTTTTCATCATCACTAAACTGTTCTTTTAAGCCAGTAATTATGGGAAGATACTGTTCTGTAATTTCTCCATCACTTAACATCTGGTAACCAGGATCGCCGTTTTGTTCTAACCACGCTTTCACATCTTCATCTGTAACTTCTGTTTCTCACACCTGAAATATACGATGAAAATCACTGGACTCAAACCCCTCAAGGTCCAACTCAGTATCAAGGTTGTATAACATTTTTTTTCCAACCATTACCTAATGTTAGCCTTTGCAGTTCCTTCCATGATGCTTGCTGCAAGGTTGAAGAGAGCAAACTTCATTTTATACTTGTTGACCTTCTCCAACATACATAGGCCTCTGGTACTTCTTTCCAAATCTTCATCCTCCTAAGTTACTAATAGTACCTTATCTATGTACCTAGACTGGTACAGACTCTTGCAGGCTGTACCAGTGGATCAGGAAGGTGGTATTAAGGGGCAGAAACATGGCCTTAATTTTACCATCTGTTAGCAAGTGTATATCAAGCAACAGAAGAGCCTTGACATCCATGTGATCTAGTTTAAAGACCTCTAGCTGGTGGGTGTGTACTTTGGGGACAAAATGTGTAAAAAAAAAACTTAAGTCAACAAATACAAACCTGTCAACCTAGCCTTTCTTACCTGTTTAATAATTTACTGGCAGAACCTCAAAGCATGAGGCCATGCTGATTTACCAGTGACTGTCAGTTACAAATGGTGAGAACCATCAGCATTAGCACAGAACATTGCTGAGCAGTCTTTCATGCTGAAAGACTAGTGTGTTGGAAGGGAGCGAACATCAAGAGTCCAGTCTTCAACAACATTATACAGCTGAGATTGAAGGAGTTTCTCACTGTCCATCAGATCATTAAACATTCATCTGAATGGTTCAATTTTGTTTGTGGGTGCACTACCAGCCTTGCCATAAGTCTTTACCTTACTCATGCCATGACATTTACAGAAGGGCCAAAGCCAACAATCACGTGCCTGCAATTCTACGTTCATATGCTTTCCTAGCCTATATCAGCAGAGCGTAGATCAACACTATGAGCATTAACACCAAAAGAATGTTAAGCATACCCTTTACACATTGCTTCTTCAAGCGTTTTTATCATGAGGTGTTTTCACATGCTTTCTAAGGCCAACTGTTGAACCCTTAATGGCTAGCATCTATGTACACTAAACTTAAGAGCATAGCCTAAGTTTGTCGTTGCTTTTACAGATATTAGACACTGTTTCTTAACACCATATTCCTCACATACCTGTGCCACTGAGATGACAGATTCAATTTTCTTTATTAGTTCAAGCTTCTGCTTAACACAGAGAACCACACATTTTCTCTTGGCACCCAGTAATGTGTGACCCTCGTGGGTTTAGTGCTTAGTTTTGATTGTAATAATAATTCTCTTGGCACCACTACTTGCTTTAGAAGCCATAAGTTAACTACAATTTACTTAATATGCTAAGTCACATAAAACACTCTGAATCCATGGAAAACTGGAGACTGAATGACGAGTGTATAAGTGATTGAGCACAGACAACAAATTGGAGGAGATGGCCTATGATTCAGGGAACAATGAAAACAGACAGGTCCTGGCCTATACAGGACAAACATCAGAATCATTGGACCAAGTACTACCAAATCCGGTAGTATTTCGGACCAAGTCTGATGATGTAGAGGACAACTGGACACTCGCTATAGACAAAATTCGAAATTATGACCTTTTTTAAATTTGCCCGATGATTTCAGTGTTTGTCCAGCAAATTTTTTGTCCATAATCTCCAATATCCATTAAATGGGGGTCATTAATTAGAGGATTTACTGTATTAATTAAATCATTTACCCATATGGTATCATAAATTGCATAAAAGTGAAAAAATGAAGTACTACACTTTATATACAGCAGCAGATATATCAAGTCACATTAACAAGTACACTATACTGGTTTGCAAAACATTTAAAGGCTAAGAAAGGATCCACATACCAAAAAAGATTGGGAACCACAGCTTTAAGATATTTGTATTCAAAATTAATTATTCCTAATAGGAAGCACATTCAATGAGAAAGGGAAGGATGCAAAATTCATGTCCAAAAAGACTTCATAATATTTGTTAATTCACAAAATTATGAAGATTGTATCTTTCTTTTTAATCATGTTATAGTGTGATATGGAACTCCGAAAATGTAGTTTTTATCATATTTTGTGCACGTGTTAAAATTTACATCCTTTCCAGCTTCTTTTTGGAATACATTAAGTTATTCACTAACAAATCTTATTGAAGATAAATCAATAAATAAATATGATTAAGAGATTTCACTGCAATACACTGCATGCTTGTAAGCACTTTCTGAGTTACACAGTGAAATGTTAACTCCAAGTCATATACTAAGACACGAGAATGACTGGATCTGTACACTATTGCCCTTGGAATATTGAGCCTTATCACTGTAATAACCTAATTGAGTTTGTGAGAAGTGAACTCCATCTCTTGATCTCTCCTCTGTTGACCAACTAATAACACTGAGGCCGTCCAGTTCTTTCTAATGAGGACATTAGAGCACTCCAGGATGATTTGAATAAGACTGATGCAGTGGTCGGAGAAGTGGCAGATGCAGTTTAACATAGACAAATGCAAAGTTCTAAATGTTGGACAGGACAATAACCATGACACATATAAACTGAATAATGTAGATCTTAATACTACTGGTTGCGAAAAGGATTTTGGAGTTCTGGTTAGCAGTACATAATCTGAAACCAAGACAACAGTGCATAAGTGTTCGCAATAAAGCTAACAGAATCCTTGGTTTCATATCAAGAAGTATAAACAATAGAAGTCCTCAGGTTGTTCTTCAACTCTATATATCCTTGGTTAGGCCTCATTTAGATTATGCTGCACAGTTCTGGTCACTGTATTACAGAATGGATATAAATGCACTGGAAAACGTACAGAGGAGGATGACAAAGTTGATCCCATGTATCAGAAATCTTCCCTATGAGGATAGACTGAGGGCCCTGAATCTGCACTCTCTAGAAAGGCGTAGAATTAGGGGAAATATGATTGAGGTGTATAAATGGAAAACAGGAATAAATAAAGGGGGTGTAAATAGCGTGCTGAAAATATCCAGCCAAGACAGGACCTGCAGCAATGGTTTCAAGTTGGAAAAATTCAGATTCAGGAAGGATATAGGAAAGCACTGGTTTGGTAATAGAGTTGTGGATGAGTGGAGCAAACTCCCAAGTACCGTCATAGAAGCTAAGACGTTGTGTAGTTTTAAAGATAGGTTAGATAAATACATGAATGGGTGTGAGTTGGGCCTGACTAGCTTGTGCTACTAGGTCTTATGCCGTGCTCCTTCCTTAAGTGGAAGTGACCTGACTAGATGGTCATTGGTCTAAGCCAGGGAGTGACATTGACCTGCCTCGCATGGTTCAGTAGGCCTGCTGCAGTGTTCCGTCTTTCTTATGTTCTTAACACTGAGCCCTGATATATCTATATTTGAACCCACATATGGAGTTTGCTTCCACTGTATTACCCGACATTCACAGTACATTCTAAGTATTTCCACAAGTGATGAAGGTACAGTACTTATATGTTTTGGTTTACACATCTTTACTTCAAGGCTCAGTTTACTATGATATACAAGTACCTCATAATAATGATGAACAAGATCTTTTTCAGCAAGAAAATTTTACTTCACAATAGCAAAATTACTTGAACTCTTAAATTTACCTAATTATAAAAGAAAATGCCCATGTATGAGAAAATATGCACTGTTTAACAGTGTTCCTGTGATAGAAACATAGCTACCTCTTGACTGCAGAAAATACTCCTCCTGCACTTTAAGGAACTCATGAAAAATTATGTTAAGGGGGCAATAAAATTACATTACTGTATAAATAAAATTAAATTTAAATAAAGTTTTTAATGTGTACTACATTTTAAACAAACAGCTAGTAAAAAATTACATGCCTAACTGAATTTGGCAGCATTATGCTCAAAATGATAAAAGATAATTGAAGACATTATAGTTGTATGAAAGATATAAAAAAAATGGATACGTGTGTGTGTGCATGTAATATACTGTACCTATTATGGATTTCATGAGTTCCTCCTCCAACAGCCTTGCCTGAGGCCAAGCTTTTTTGGTTCTTACTTGGTCAACCAGCTTAGTTAATCTGGCACTTGGCAGAGGTAGTGATTAAGTTTCCTCTTGAAGATTTCTGGTAATATTTCTGATAACTGCTGTAGCAGATTGAAGGGTCTAAGGTCCATGGATGTCGATACAGTGTACTCATATTTTGCTTACGGCGCCCTTGCTTTCCAATGGGTATATTTTATACTTCCTCCCATATCTCTCACTCCAGTACATTATGGAAGTATGTAGATTTTGAACAAGACTCTTGTATCTTCCATGTGCATATGATCATGTATCTCTCTCTCTCCTCTCATCCAGAATGCATATTCAGTAGTACTTTGAGGTATTCTCAGCAGTTTAAATGTTCTATGAGGGCAGTTTCAGAGTTCATTCTTTCCATATCAGTGGTTGAAATTTGTTATCACTGAACATAATGTTATTTTCTATTGCCCACTGAAAGACTGCTTATATCCTCCTACAGTTTTTCTGTCTCTTTTACCGAGGTGACTTTCATGCTTATTTTTGTATTGTTGGCAAATATGAAGCACTGTCTAGTGTTTTTAATCTATGGTATGTTTGCTATGAGGACAAGAAACAGTAAAGGCACTAGAATAGTGCCTTGGGGTACAGAGCTTTTAAATCTGCTAATGGCTACATTTTGCTTTGTTTCCTATTGTTTGTGTTCTTTAGTAAAAGAAATAAATATCCATTAGCCTACTTTTGCAGTTATACTTAGTGAGTTGATTTTACATACTATCACTCCATGATCACATCTGTCAAATGCCTCCGCAAAATCCACAGACCACATCTGCATTATGGTTCTCTTCTTAAGCCACCATAATTTTGTCATAATGGTTTTCTATTTGTGATAAGCATGATCTTCCCACTCGACAGCCATGTTGGTTCGGGTTATGCAGGTTACACTTCCCATCAAGTTTGTAATTTAGCACATCACCCTTTCAAAGAATTTTATGATGAGTGATGTTAGTGCTAGTAGATTGTAATATTTTGCCAGTTCTCCTTTTCTGTTTCTATGGAATTAGTGTTTATGTCACATGATTTGTAGGGCAATCAGAGGTAATAGATCAGCTTTCTGTAGCCACTTTTTTTTTATTAGTACGTAGACTGCTGAACATTGCTTCATACTGGTCTACTAAGATTTCACTAATTTCTCTTCAGTTATCAATATACGAGCCTCTTGCAATTAGTGGGCCAATTCCACAGGTGTTTCTTGATTTTGATTTTGTATGTTTAGAAACATTTAGTTTTTTTTTTTTTTTTAATTTTCAGGACAGCTTTTTGCTCCATTTGTCTCTTTTCCATCTATTATGAATGTTTAAGTTTCTGCTCTATATCAGTAATCTCTTGGTTTAGATCATCTCTCCTTTGTTCTGACATCATTTAGGCAATTTATTCACATTCTGTACCTTCTACATTCTGTTTTTATACTGGATCTCCTAGTAGGCTTTCTCAGTGAATCACATTACAGAGAGACAGTTTGCTTCCATACACTGGTATGGGTTCTATAGTAGTACTCAGAATTATTTCCCAGGAAATGTTTGATAGTTCTTTGTTTATTTTGTCTCCCGTCAGTTCTCAGATTGTTGAAGTTAAATTTACTGAATATTCCTTCTTCATGCCTGAATTTATACTTGGTTTTACTTCTATGAGATTGTTAAGATTAAGTGTATTTTCATTTCAAGGAGGTTCTATTACCTGTCGGTTCAAATAAAATTTTCAGAATCCCGTTAGCTTTCTGATCTGTCTGTTGGGCTAACACATTTTTAGGGACTATTTTTAGTATGAGACTGTTTACCATCTTCTATTACACATTTGGGAGGTTGAAATTTCCAAAGATAATATTTGAAACAAGATTTTCAATATTTTCAAGGTAACTATCTACTTTTCTTATCCATTCTATGAATTCTTTTGCTGTTGCTGGTAATGGTGTACTGTATATACATACTACAAGGATTTACTAAGATTCTTGTTTTCCAGTTTAATACCTAGAACTTCTATTATATCATTTGATGAATTCAATAGTTCTGCGCAACAAAGAATACTACTCCCTGTGACTTATTTATTCTTTAACGTCTATAAATATTGTAATTTTTGAGGTATATGGTGTGGTCATGTATAAAGGAGAGAGGGAGGAAGGTTAAGAGGGTGTATAAATCTAGGATGCAAGATGGGCTTTCAACATTCACTAGGCATATAAGAATTTGTTACATCTGCCTGAATGAAGGCATGTGATCTTTGATGTGCTGTTGAAGTGTAACCATAGAAATATCTACAATACAAGGGATAGTGAATGGAGAAAAGTGACTTAATGGATGTACTGTTGGAGTGTATGGTAACTTTTATGAAAGGATACAGGAAAAATCAGTTAGCCAGACACGAGTCCTGGAGGTGGAAAGGGCAGTGCCTGCACTCTGAAAGAAGAGTAGGGATGTTGCAGTCCGAGGGTAATCTGACTGTGATGTTTGCACATTTCTGGAAAGACAGCGATTGACTGAATGATGGTGAATGTGTTTTCTTCTTGGGGTAACCATGCCTTGGGAAAAATGGCCGTTGAATTAAAAAAAAAAAAAAAGGATTCAGGAAAGCTGATAAGCCAGACACGAGTTTGCGATGGGAAGTTCGGTGCACACAATTTTACAGTCGGTTAACATGTTGCAGTTCAGTGGGTCAACATTCGACAATAATATTTATACTCTCCTAGAAAGGCAGCTAGGGAGTAAGTGAACATGAATGTATTTTCTAATTTTGAGTTTATACCTTCATGAGAAACGGCTAATGGTAAAAAAAAATTGTAATCTGTAGATTCATGAAATCAAATCCACCAAGGCATTTGTAAACAACATACAGAATGAATGGGGTTTGAACCCATAACAAACTGGTCCTGAAATTAGGAAGCCAGAGTACACTGGCCTGCTAGTTTCAGGTCTGGCTCACCATGGGTTTGAACTCCATCTGTTCTGCAAGTTACCTTGTATTTCTTTTAACTTTGACAGATTAAGTTTATTTGGCTAATAGCCTTTGTGAAAAATAAGAATGACAATTCCAACAGGCAAGCAAATGGTCACAGCAAGTAAACACCAAGTACTCACCAAATAAACAATCAAATGGTCAACTTTCTGGTTGTCAATGCAAAGCTACTTTGCTTATAAGCCATTGATCAAATATATAACTAGCCTTGAATACTATTGAGATTCTTGCAAAACAAAGAAATGAATGAAAGAAGTAAATAAATACAGATGCAAAGAGCTATTTATTTTTAGCTTTCATTAATTAGTTGAAGACTAACAAAAGCAAATTTTCATTAAAAACTTTATCAATAATTCCTAAGTACTGTATGCTTTGAAAATTACTGTACTCCTTTTTCAGTATTTTTTTTTTCAGTGCCTTGAGTAATATTATATCGGTAAATATTCATGTTGATATATAAAATCTCCCACAAATACATAAATCTGAAATATATATCAATACACATATATATATGCAACATCTAAGCATATTTAAGATGCTGTTATTAGACACCTCACTATGACAGTCCAAGTACAATACAAACTGAAATTGACAAAAATGAAAGAAAATGTGAGCACAAAATAATACTGTAAAGTAATATTTTTTCAAGGAGGGAACTGATGTTTAAATTTACAGGAAACTAAATTAAATACATAAAAGTAATGTACATACATTATATGGTTTGCTATGCCAATCACTATGGAATATGCAATGATAATCTGGATAATGATATTGCACTTTCCATATAATTATTACATATTTACACCAGTAACAAAAATCAGTAAAACAAATCAGTGGATGATAATTCCACTTAGGTTCAACAATACAGTAATAGACATTTAAAAAAAAATGGCTCTGCATATATATATCAATAATAATGAGCACAATAACAAAATTCCTGCAACTACATCTTAGGCCATTAAATCTATATATAAAAAGTCACTCATTATATTCCTCACAAAAGCATATTATACCATGGGCCTCTTTGTAGTTTTTTCTTTCATAAACAACAATACACGTTACTCATACTGTTGTATAAAATCACAGAGAACATAATGACGCATGTGTGTTAACCCGGTGTTAAACTGGCACTCTTTAGGTGTCAGAATAAGTTAAATCAAACCCAGGAGATAATACACATGATAATATGCATGGGGAAAGGTAACCTACTGACTGACTGACTGTTTATCACATGAAGGCCATATTGTACTTATCATATGCACTTTTCCTTCCTAATTTGGCATTAAATTGTCCTAGTAAAAAATAAAAAGTGCAGTACAATAAAAGTACACAATGGCAACTCTCACACCTGAATCATTTACATAGTACAGACACTTTCATTAAAGCTTGTATGGATAAACAAGACCATTATATATAAAAGGGCACCGATACTCTACAATGTTTCGCTCCAAATCAAACCTCACCAACTATTTGAAAATATAACTTACAAGGATGCTTTCACCATCTAATCACTACCCAGAAGTGACTCTGTAATCTATTCTGCTTCCTTGGTACCACAAGAAGTTGCCATACAGTAAAAGTCAGATATTTGCTTTGAGTGTATAAAATGCTGCTGTATGGCCTCAATTTACACTATAGATATTTGGATTTTAATATACAATATCCAACTATCTCAAAAAACTAAATTTCCCATCCTTTTACTTGCAGTAGAGAGAACCTTAAAATCTCAATTAAATTATATAGCATACATGGTCACTGTGGATAGTATTAAAAAATGAAACAGCATACCTTCCATCTCTCTACACAAAAATGTATTTTGCATTACATTAGTACATATATATTAAAAAACTTAAATAATCCTATTTAGTGTTAGATATTAAAGAGCATTTAAGACTGCACAACAACCAGTTCTTCTATAAGTGTACAAAACTTGTTATTCATTAAAACTACAATCAGCAAATTTGTCTCGTGGTAAAGGTCATACCACACTTTCCTTTTGTAAGACTTCAGGTATTTACTTAATAAGTTACATATAAAGCAAGTAACCTTCACACTAATAACCTTTATTCTACCTCAAAGGTTTAATGATCACATTTACTCAAGAATACCTAAGGCATCAGCTCATATATGAGAAGTTCAATTTAGATTATATAATATACGTGTAATAATGATATCTAGTTAGAAAATTCATTGATTGTTTGTGCTTCACTGCCTAATTTAGTCATTAATTGATATCAATGCTTTGCATCATGAACTTTTTAATTATAGTAATTATCACAATAATAAACTGTCATTAATTTAATGCCAAATTGCTTTCAGTGTAGTAATTCTTTTACTTTCCATTCCACAATAGGGATTTACAATAATAATAAATAACAATAACTATTTCATTTTATCAGAGTAAAGTTCATAATTAAATGTAACCATATCAACAAGCACTGTTTACTTTTCATTACAACAACAATCAAAATAATCTAAAATATATCAACACTCACTGCCCTATTGTAGGTAAATGTTTATGATTACCAAACATCAACTTCCACTGCCCTATTTTAATGTTCCTCATTAATGTAATTAACACAGCAAATTTCCTCCTTCAAAGTAAACACACCACTATGACTTATGAAAGTATTAACTACTTTGCTTGCTTGTGCTTTGTAAGCTTAATTGTGAGATGAGCCAAAACACAATGCGGGCAGGCCATCTCTGGCTGGTCACTGTGATACTGGTCCAGGAGAACCTTAGCTGTGTTGCCCAGCAAGCCAGGAACAGTCATCACCGATGTCTCCATTTGGGGAAGTACTCGTGTCTGTTATTGATAAACAAAATATATGGTTTCACACTTTATATTTAGCAAATTAAAGCTTGAATAAAATTTTGTTTGAGTTTTGATTTTATATAGTGCAAGCAGTTTCACTTTTGTTCAAGTCATATCACTCAACAATAGGTTAGGTAAGATTTACTGAAACATACAGTATTACTATATACAGTGGTACCCCGACTTACGATGCTATCATTTTACGTTATTTTCGATAACCGATATTTATAACGTAAAAAATTTGATTGTGATTTACGATGTTTGCTTCGTGTAACGACATTCGTACCGGACGTGTCCGCTTGGCGCCCAGCTGAGCGCGCACTCCAGGGAGCGTCAGTGTGCTATTGTTTACAAGCGAGAGCGACCACCCACCCACACCCACGCATTCATACCAGTATATTGTCATTATTCCACTGTTTTTAGTGCTTGCAACTGCTAAATAAGCTACCATGGGTCCAAGGAAAGATCCTAGTGCTAAGCCTGTGGCAAAGAGGAACAGAAATACATGTACGATAGAACTGAAGAAGGAGATAATAGAAAAATATGAAAGTGGAGTGCGTATCAGTGAGCTGGCCAGGCTGTATGGTAAACCCTTTTCTACCATCGCTACCATTGTGGCCAAGAAAAATTCAAGTAAAATCAAGGAAGCTGTTGTTGCAAAAGGTTCATGTGTGATCACAAAACACAGACCACAAGTGCTGGAAGATGTGGAAAGGTTGTTGTTGGTGTGGATCAACGAGAAACAGTTAGCAGGAGATACTGTTTCGGAGGCAATAATATGTGAAAAAGCAAGGCAGTTGCATGATGATCTCGTTAAGAAAATGCCTGCAACGAGTGATGAAGTGAGCGAATTTAAAGCCAGCAGAGGCTGGTTTTACAAATTTAAGAATCGAAGTGGCATACATAGTGTTGTGAGGCATGGTGAGGCAGCCAGTTGTGACAAAAGTGCGGCTGAAAAATATGTGCCTGAATTCCAGGAGTACCTAGAGGCTGAACAATTCCTCCCCCAACAAGTGTTTAATTGTGATGAAACAGGCCTGTTTTGGAAGAAAATGCCCAACAGGACCTACATTACTCAGGAGGAAAAGGCACAGCCAGGACATAAGCCTATGAAAGACAGGCTAACTTTGATGCTTTGTGCTAATGCCAGTGGTGATTGCAAAGTGAAGCCTTTACTGGTGTATCTTTTTGAAAATCCCCGAGTGTTTGGTAGATGCGGTGTCAGCAAGTCTAACTTGTGTGTGATGTGGAAGTCTAACAAAAAGGCATGGGTCACAAAGGACATTTTCTTAGATTGGTTCAATGGCGTGTTTGGCCACAGTGTGAAGAAATATCTATTGGACAATAATTTGCCACTTAAGTGCCTCCTGATAATGGACAATGCTCCTTGTCATCCTCCAAACTTGGTAGAGAAAATTGTGGAGGAGTTTAAATTCATCAAAGTGAAGTTCTTGCCCCCTAATACCACTCCTCTCCTCCAGCCCATGGACCAGCAGGTCATTTCCAACTTTAAAAAACTCTACACCAAAGCAATGTTTCAAAAGTGCTTTGATATGACCACAGACATGAATATAACCCTAAGAGAATTTTGGAAAAAACATTTCCATATGCTGCATTGTGTAAACCTTATAGGTAAGGCTTGGGAGGGAGTGACTACCAGGACTTTGAACTCTGCCTGGAGAAAATTGTGGCCAGACTGTGTCCTAGAGAGGGATTTTGAAGGTTTTGGGGCTGATCCTCAGAACCCTGAGCATGAGCCTGAGCCTGAGCCTGTTGTGGAAGAAATTGTGGAATTGGGCAAGTCTTTGGGGTTAGAGGTGAGTTGTGAGGATGTGGAACAGTTGGTGGAGGAGCACAAGGAAGAGCTAACCACTGAAGATCTGCAAGAGCTTCAACAGCAACTGGAACAAGAGACCAGTGGTCAGGACAATGGTTCAGAGGAGGAGGAGGAGGTGGAACAAAAATGGAAGAATGTGCCTTCTTCAAGGATTAGGAGATCTGTGCCAAATGGAGTGATGTGCAAGCATTTATGGATGAATATCACCCTAACCATGCTGTTGCAGGCCGTGCTGGCAACCTGTACAATGACACAGTGGTGTGTCATTTCAGGGATGTGTTAAAGAATCGCCAGACACAGAGCTCCCTGGACAAATTTATTGTTAGAAAGAGGTCCAGTGACTCTCAAGCTGGTCCTAGTGGCATTCAAAAAAAAAGGGGAAGTAACCCCAGAAAAGGACTTGGTACCTGCAGTGTTAATGGAAGGGGATTCCCCTTCCAAACACTAGCATACTACTCCACCTTCTCCCCTCCTCCACACATCAACAACTCTTCAATAAATGTAAGTGACATATTACTGTACAATATTTACATGTGTATTTAGGTATTCTTTATTAAATTCTGTATTATTTAATGTCAAAAAGTTCTAAAAAATATTTTATTTAACTACTTTTGGAAGTCTTGGACGGATTAAATTTATTTCCATTATTTCTTATGGGGAAAATTGATTCGTGTAACGATTGTTTCACCTTAAAATATGCCCTCTCTGACGGATTAATATCGTAAGTCGGGGTACTACTGTACAGTGGTACCTCGAGTTACGATATTTTTTCGTTCGAGAATGCTGTTCAAGTGCCATTACCAATCGAATTTATCCCCATAAGGAATAATGTAAAATAGACTAGTCCTTTTACACCCCCAAAAATATACCTACAAAAGCATTTAAAAAAATAAACTTACATAAAAGGGCGATTTTGGGGACCATCGTAACTCGAGGTACCACTGTACAAGGTAAAAGATGACCACTCTCTTCAGATTATTAAGACGTGACCCACAATAGTCAACTAACCTCTAGGTGCAATATCTATTTACAGATAATTAAACAGAGGTAGTAGGTGTAAGGAAACTTACCCATACGTCTCACCTTACCCAGGATTTGAGCCCAGGTCCTTCAGGATGTGACCCAATACTGTACTATTAAGTTACAAGTAACAGACTTGTATTGGAAGATTTGTACATGCCATTTACAATACAATTGTTATTGCTACTACTGCCTCTACTATGACAACTGTACTACTGCTGCTATGCCCCACCGCTGATGTTGCTGCTACTACTATTACTATTATTACAACTGCAGCCCACATAGTCCTATGACTAACTTTAGGGCCTGACTTACCATCCCAAGCCTTAACCTAATCTAAGCCTGATCAAGAGTGCATGGAACTTCACTGAAGTTACGGCTACACCCTATATTCACCACTACCAAAGTTTGTCGAACTCTTCTTTCTTTCTTTCAATGGACTGGCCGTTGATGGAGAAAAAAAATTGTGAACCAGTTTGATTTTTATATAAAGTCAATGAAAGCAGAGCTGTACTGTACTATGGAGACTGTTTAAACTATCTTATAAATTAATACTGCCCACACAATGAAGATTAAAGTTCAAGACCACTAAACTAAGTTTAATAAAATAAACAAGCAACTGTTACACAAATTTTTTTACCAAAAAATTACCCAATTAAGTCTAGATCTGGCTTCATCACACTGTTCTTGCATTTTAATTTAACATGCAAAACATCAAGCACTAAAGATAACCACTATTAAGACACATGTAGACCAAATATATTAAACAAAAAATATACACCCTATATCAGAAGAAATTAATGAGAAGAGCAAGAGAAAATTAAAGAGGGTATACAGCCCATGCTTTCCTTAACCAAAATTTTTTTCTTCAACACGCTGGCTATTTCCCACCGAGGCAGGGTAACCAAAATATTCTACATAAATTTTTGCACCTCTATTATGTGTGTTTCAGTTTTAAGGTTCAAAAAATTAATAGGAAAAAATGATTTATCCAATGTGAAAAATCCAAAGTACAGTGGACCCTCGGTTAACGAAAAAACTTCATCCCAGAAGCCTGCTCAAGTGCCATTACCGAACGAATTTACTTCCTTAAGAAATAATGTCACGTAGGTTAGTCTATTTCAGACCCCCAAAAATACACTTCCACATGCACTTACAATATTATACTTACATAATTGTACGATTTCCGGGGTGTTCGTTAACCAAGGGTCCACTGTATTTATTAATCTATACATTAATAAATTTGACTGAAAAAAATATTTATAAGATATGTAGTACCTTGAAATCTTTCTGAGTGAAATGATGTCCACAAGTAAATAAGACACAATCTTTTTCATGCTCTTTGGGGACCTTGCCTCCACCTTTTGGTTTGTGGCTACCACTAGATATAGAGCCTCTTGTTTCTGCCTTTTTACCATGGGCACTATCATCTTTTTGAAGCTTGGTTATATCTTCCTGTGTCAAGTTAATGCTGTCTGAACCCTTTTTTGTTAGTACATCTAAGGCCATGTCCAACTGACTGGTCTCTTCATTGAATGCAGAGGTGGACTTGCTGCCCTGGCTGGGTTCAGCACCAGGCTGAATACCACTGATGAGAGCCAAGGCATCCACGTATTCCCCTCCAGCACCTCCTGTTACAAAAAAATAATAAAGCAAATAATTAATATGTAATAATCCTTTCTGTATTTCTATTGGATGGTGTTCATGGAACTACTACCTACTACCTTAAAGTATGTAACTGTTTCAGTTATGTGCACCCTGACAAGATAATTCCTGCCTCCCATCTGGTCTAGGGGTTTTCCTATGACAGCACCTACACCAGAATGAATGGTGCCTTTAAAGTATACTAAATAACAGGCACATTTCACTATACTGTTCCATAAAACTGAAACTATAAGAGAAAATGAAAATGGCAACAATAGGCTTTTATTCATAAAACTAATTTAGTGTCCACTACTGTTAACAAAATTATAGAGTGGGTAAAACTCAAACCCATGGCAGTCAAGTCCTAAACTCACAGGCCACTATTATTGTTGACACGAATGCAGATGAGATATCCAGTCAACAAGCACATGGTGAATGGTATTAAGAGTGATGGTATCAGAGAATGTCTTATAAGTATGGAATGTTTATCAACACATGTAACACTAACACTATCACTCCTAATTACATTTGCTGTGTAATTGTTTACTGGATATCTTGTGCGCATTTGAGTATCATAATAAAGGTGGATAAATTAAACATTTCCTTCATATACTATTTTTTTTATAATTTCTTCCCTTAGTTACAGGACAAACTACAGTACATATGGTTTATAGTGATCCATCAATTAATGTAGGCAAGTGTTGGAAGAACTACACAATGATGACTACACTGCAAATATCAAAGAGGCCAAAGGTGATTAATTCTCTTGATGGGTTTTCTAATGTTGTTAAGGAGTACTGGTAGCTTGAAAAAAGAAGGTTTGAAGATATATAGTGAAGGCAAATGTGGAGCAACTGTTAGCAATACAAGACGAAGAGCTGACAAATAAGGAAATGGATGAGATGCAGAGATCAAGGAAGATGAAGAACATAGTGAAGATAAGAATATGGTTCTAAAAATAACAGAATAATTTTAAATTTCACGTCAAAGTATGGGATAAATTATTACATTCATAGGGAAGAGCTAAACCCATAGAGGTTATACAGTGCCTGAGAAACAGTGGTAATCAAATTTGATCTGAGGAAGGCAAGGCTAGCTCAAATTCCTTAAATCAAGAGCCCTTCACCAGCATCAAGGCTTTTAACTGAGGGACTCTTATGCTAGACACCAAGGTTGGATTCCTTCAGTGCTTTTTCATCTGTAATTGGCGAGACAAACAGAGAGGCTGCAAATATTGTATACAAATAAGTTAGCAAGGTCAATAAATATTAGCACTTACCAGCCTGGAGATGACTGATAACAGAGGTACACAAATTGAGGCAAAACTTAGTTGATAGTTGACTGAGCACCTTCATGGCTGGGTCACTGCTCGGGTCATCAGTGGCTTCACTATCATTTGGTGCACCATCACTGTAGAAAGAAAAGTGTCATGATACTGTGCATGCTTGAGGCTCATATAATATAGACTAACATGAAAATTAACACTGCAACATGTTTGAGAGCTTTTGTGTGAAACATAATGTAATACTGTTTAACTCAATGTCATCTCTCACTGAGGTAGGGTGACCCAAAGAAGAAAACACATTCTTCTTCTTCTTTCAACAAACTGGCTGTATCCCACCAAAGCAGGGTGGCTCAAAAAGAAAAACGAAAGTTTCTTTTTAACTTTAGTAAAGAAAATACATTCACCATCATTTATTCAATCACTATCTTTCAAGAAGTGTGCTCACTTCACGATCAGATTACAATATTTGTTTTTATATACATGTACTGTACTAAGCAGTACTAACAAGGAAATACATTTAATATCTACCAGTGTTCTGTTAGTGTTCATTGCATTTTCATGACAAAACACAATCACCATTGCACCTTCATAAATACTGATGACATTTTCCCCTTAAAACAAAGTTTTATACATATACATAACCTTTAATAATGCACATCTTCCTTAGCTTTTGAAGCAAGGGCACATAAAATAGTACACTTACCTGCTTCTGCACAATTAAGTATCCAGAGAAATACAGAACTTTTGTCCTGCTGTACAATTTAACATTGTTCCTGACAAAAATAAAAAGGGCTTTTTCTTCACTCTCCTCATCCAAATCTGGATATAATATTTATCACGTTATCTTCAACATGTCATTCTCACTGGGATCACTCCATCCTTTTGATTCCAATATTTCAATAGAGAAAAAAACAAAAACCCTGGTCTATTGTGTAACTAGGTAGGTATTAGTGTAATTTGAAAGAAAAATAACATGAGTGGGATTATTACAATTATGAGGAAGTGCTAATCCTGTATGAGTTATACAACACCTGGGTAATGGGAGATAATCAAGTATGATCTAGGAAAGGGGGAGGGTGACTCCAATTCCTTGAAACAAGATACCTTCACCAGCATCAAGGCACCATCCCCCTCCCTTTGAAGGGACAACCGGGAAATTCTTTGAAATATACAGTACTGATAATATAGGTATGTCTTTAAAAGAAGCAATACAGAGGTGCAGGTAATGAGAAACAAAAACATTTAGCAACTCGGCCCAGCCTATTTCATCACATACAGTACTTCAAAATGAATACTTCCATCAGTTTCAAGGAAATCACAAACAATAGCCAATTAGTTAAGGTAGGACATGCATCTCATAAAAGACTGCATGATTAGGGCCAATAACAAACTAAAATATGCAGACAGTATACTGACCCACCAGCTGTTGTTTTAGAAGACAGCAATGTAAACATAAATGCAAATTTTGTTGTGCTTTATTTGGTGCAGAACTCCATAGACAAAATTATAAATGGATGGGTTTACTACTGCTCATGAGTGTAAATACATGAGTTTTTTAAATTAATCGTTTAGTACCCTATTTATTAAATTACAACTTGAAAACAAGCTAAATTTTCCATTCTCCAATTTAAGATTCATTCCAGGTTTGCAAGGCATATCTAAATGCAACAAACAGGAATTAAAGCATTAACACTGCAAGTTGAAATTGTTAATTTTAATTCATGCTTGCCGAGCATCGCCACTGACCCAAAGAGTAGTAGTGCCAAAGGGTAGACAGTGCGGGGAAGGTGCATGAGCAAGAGGTCTTCCAACTGTGCCAATGGGAGGGCGTGCGACAACCAAAGAGAGATACCCTCCTGGAGAACATGCCTCATGCCTGTCTGCGACTCTTCTGTCTGTAGTCTCAAGTAGTGATCTATTATCCGCACTGCTTCAGCAACCAAGCTAATTATGTGAGGAGAGATACAAATAACTAGTTATTTTATGGGAACATTAGGGAATACAGTATTATTAAACATACCTATGATGAAGTGAAAACAGTATAATATACATAAAACTAGGCAAAAACTGCAACTGAGAAGAAGAAAATTTTCTCTAAAATATACTTCACAGGCAAGTAACTGTCTTCTGACTCAAAGTTGCTACAATTACACCTACATCAATACAGTAGTCTCTCTTATCCATAAACCAGATACAGTATGTAGATGTTTTAGGTGCCAGTACCCAAAACTTGGAATTTTCAATCTTTCCACTATTTGTAGATAATTACATAATGTTGCCATGAGATGGGATTAGTTTTATGTTATGCCATGATGTTTCAGTTAACTGCCAATAAACACTGATTGTGCAAACATTATCCCCGGATATTTTACTACTTTATAAGTCATAGCCTGCCTGTAGGCAGGCTATGGCTATGAAATTATGACAATATTTTTTCATTTTTTTTTCCACATTTAATTATTTTTTAACACAATGGCTGTCTCCTGCCAAGATTGGGTGTCTCAGAGAAGAAAACACATTCACTAAATTGGTGTCTTTCCAGAAGTGTGCTGATATCACAATCAGATTACCCCTCTGGAGAGTTTACCTGGAGATAGTTCCGGGGGTCAACGCCCCCATGGCCCGGTCTGTGACCAGGCCTCATGGTGGATCAGGGCCTGATCAACCAGGCTGTTACTGCTGGCCGCACGCAGTCCAACGTACGAACCACAGCCTGGCTGGTCAGGTATCGACTTTAGATGCCTGTCCAGTGCCTGCTTGAAGACAGCCAGAGGTCTATTGGTAATCCCCCTTATGTATGCTGGGAGGCAACTGAACAGTCTTGGGCTACAACAGTCTGACTACAACTTCCCCACCCCTCCTCCAGAGTGCAGGCACTACCCTTCCCACCTCCTCCATTCACTTCTATCTAACACTCACACAAGCATGCTAGATGCTCAAGCTCCTGAAACTAAAAGCCTTTGGTACTCCCTTCCTCTAACCATTCCTGGGATGACCCCTTCCCCATCTATCTTCCACCCAGGTTTAAACATCCTCTTAATCAACCTATTCCAATCCATCCTCTCTATATGCTCTAACTACACCTCAAGAACCCCTCCTCAGCTCTCTGAATTATACTCTTGGTCACCCCAATTTTTTATTTTTAACAAATTAGCCGTATCCCACAAAAGCAGGGTGACCCAAAAAGAAAAGCAAAAGTCTTTCTTTCTACATTTAGTAATTTATACAGGAGAAGGGGTTACTAGTCCCTTGCTCCCGGCATTTCAATCACCTCTTACGACTCGCATGGCTTACAGAGGAAGAATTCTTTTCCACTTCCCCATGGTGTGTCTTTTAACCCTTTGACTGTCGCAACCCCTAATCCTGAGGTGTCTCCTGTTGTCGCAAAATTTTCAAAAAAAAAAAAAAATTATCTTTCCTTATGAAATGATAGAGAATCTTTCCTTATGAAATGATAGAGAATCTTTTCCTGATGGTAACAACACCAAAAGTATGAAATTTGATGGAAAACTTACGGAATTATGCTCTCGCGAAGTTAGTGATCTCGGCGATATACTATACGCATCGGCAATTTCGCCGACTTTGAGCCCTATTTTCGGCCAATTCCATTGTTCCAGTCGACCAAACTCATAGCTATTTCTTTAGCACTCCATTTGTTCTATCGAGTGAATACAAGAAACCACCAATTTACCGATTTCAACTACCCAATTAAGTGGTCAGAAATTGGCAATTTGGCCAATTTTATGCAAAATAAAAAAGTTGTCAATTTCAAAATAGGGTCCAGAATAAACAATGCAGACATTCCTGGCACTAAAATAAGATGTTATCTGTTCATTAGTCACATCTTTAGGCCCCTCTTATATTACTCTTGCTTTCTATTTTGATTTTTTATTCACACAAAAAATAGAAGATTTACTGTTATGCAGACTATTGCATTATTGTAAAAATGGTACAGTGTATAAATAATATCAGTGTACTTGTGAAAGAATATTAGACTCACCAGTTGATGTGTATTGGACGCGTGGCGTGATTTGTTTACTCTTGAACATTGGCAAAAATCGAACATTTCCCCTACTTTGAGCTTAATTTCAAGGTCGATTTCATCATGAAACTAATCAAAATCATCTATATTCCTGTAGTATGTTTTCCGTTCTATCAAATGAGACCACGAAAAAGAGAATACAACCATAAATACTATACGAAAATACACCTCAAAGTCCGCGTTTTAATCCAAAAACACGATCAGTTTTTTTTTTTTCATTATGCACTGCGTGCTGCAGGATTTTTTTATACAGTGCACACTGACCACACAGACCCATTCTCTCATATGTGGGCCTACCAGCTTTCTCCCGCTTGATTTGAAGCCGCTAGAATTTTTGAGTATATATACGTCCGAAACAGTGGCTCGTAAGACATATATAGTATACGACCAAAACAGTCAAAGGGTTAATTTCTACACTCCAAATTCTCTTCATAATATTCATACCACACATTGCTCTCAGATATGACATCTCCACTACCTCTAGCCTCCTATTTGCTGCAGTCTTCAAAGCCCACACTTAACACTCATATAAAAGTGTTGGTATCACTATACGTACTCTGGTACATTCCCTTTTTTGCCTCCACAGATAAATTTCTTTCTTTCCAAAAATACTTCAACATATCACTCACCTTTATCCCCTCATCTATTTATTGGTCACCTTATATTATTACTACATTGAAATGCTATAAAACATTGCAGATTGCATCCTGAGTCTCTCAGTATTCTTTAAAATGAGCATGCTTTTACTGATTTTACTGTAATAGTATTGCAACTGGAATGCCAAAAAGGAACTTTATAAATAAACTAAAAAGATCTGGGTATTAAATAAACTCATTTCTTTTACCAACCTTTTCTCTGGAGGAGAACAGTTTTGTTTATTTTGACTAGAATGACTTTCATCCTTTACATCCTTTTCTAGTGAAGTTTCTTTGGCACCATCATTTGCTTCTTGTACTTGATCATTGTCTCTTTTATAGAGCTCATCACTCTGTGTCAAGAGGGCACAAAGGTGGTGGTGCATTGCTTGACTATACTGTCTCTCCAGGGTGTAGAGTGTAGCCAGGGCCTGGTGAGCCTCTGCTTCTTGCAGCTATAAAAATAATAAAGAAGTAAATCATTTAAACTTTTTAAAATCAATGCCAGTCATTAAGGATTCTGTTAGGTATTAATATTATATAGAGGCAAAACCACTAATCCCATAAGGGTCAGACAAACTCAGGGAATAGAAGATAATCAAATCTGATTCAAGGAGAGGATGGCTTCAATTCCTTAGATCAAAATCCTTTTTTTTATTTTTACAAAAATTTTACAGACTAAGAGCTGTTATCCTACCTCAACTCATTTCAAAGCCCAGCCCTAAGGTATACAGTGGACCCCCGGAGTTCGTACTGCTCCAAACTCGAACAATTGTGTATTTTTGTAAGTGTATTTTTGGGGGTCTAAAAGGACTAATCTAATTTACATTATTCCTTATGGGAACAAATTTGTTCGGTAACGGCACTTGAGCAGCATTCTGGAACGAATTAATGACGAACTCGGGGGTCCAGTGTACTACCATCCCACATGATGCGACCCACACCAAAGGCTAACACCCAGGTACCTACTTACAGTAAGGTGAACAGGGGCAGCAGGTGTAAGGAAACATGACCAAGGTTTTCAGACACTTTCTCATGAAAGATAGGGAAAATAAAAGGAGGGAGAGAAACCAATGGACCACAACAGATAAACCTCTCTGATGTACTAAGAATGTGTGTAGGTGCAAAAAATTAACTAGATATGGGCAAAAGGGTGATACAAGGAGGCAGATACAATTAGATGTAGAGGCCAATACCAGGTGAAATGCCTCCATGTACAAGATGAGAATAATTTTCTTTTCTTTGGGATGCAAATATAATTCAATTGTAATAGGTAGTAGGTTGGTAGACAGCAACCACCCAGGGAGGTACTACTGTCCTGCTGACATGATGGTAGGATTGCTGGTGTCTTTTTTTCTGTCTCATAAACATGCAAGATTTCAGGTACATCTTGCTACTTCTACTTACACTTAGGTTACACTACACTAACACACACACACACACATACACACATACTAGGTGAGTACAACTAGGTGAGTACACGCATATACAACAGGCCTAGTGTCTAATCAACATGTGCCTAGGACAAAATGGTAACTAACATTCATGTACAAGCATATATATACACACCCCTCTGGGTTTTCTTCTACAGTGGACCCTCGGTTAATGAATACCCCGGAAATCGTACAATTATGTAAGTATAATATTGTAAGTGCATGTGGAAGTGTATTTTTTGGGGTCTGAAATAGACTAACCTACGTGACATTATTTCTTAAGGAAGTAAATTCGTTCGGTAATGGCACTTGAGCAGGCTTCTGGGATGAAGTTTTTTCGTTAACCGAGGGTCCACTGTATTTTCTTACTAGTTCTTGTTCTTATTTCCTCTTATCTCCATGGAGAAGTGGAACAGAATTCTTCCTCCGTAAGCCATGCGTGTCATAAGAGGTGACGAAAATGCCGGGAGCAAGTGGCTAGTAACACCTTCTCCTGTATATATTACTAAATGTAAAAGGAGAAAATTTTGTTTTTCCTTTTGGGCCACCCTACCTCGGTGGGAAACGGCCGACGTGTTGAAAGAAAGAATAGTAAAAGGTATGATATTACCTCTTCATTTCAAGACGATGCCCTTTATTGTAAAAAAAGGTAAAGAACAGTGAAAATAACAAATAAAAGTTTTAAAAATGCTACTGTACAGTATATACAGTAAACTGTCAATATGACAGACTAATAGGTGGCATCTTTTTTATCAGAATGTTAAAAAATAGTAAAAAAGTGCTCCAAAGTACTCAACCGAATTTTTTTTTTTTTTCAACAAGTCGGCCGCCTCCCACCGAGGCAGGGTGACCCAAAAAGATACCTAAAATAATACTGTACACATAATTTAGATATACTGCAATAAACATTGAAAATAAAGGAATTAAAAGTACAATTTAACCAGTGGATTTTCCCTATAATTTTAAAAGTCTGTTATATCAAAGGTATACAGTATAGTATAATTTAGTTTTCTGGCTGTTCAAAGAAAACTTACGATACTTGTGATGTTTTTGACATTATAACTGCTGTAGAGAAAAGTCAATGCAGTGTGTAAGGTGCAGTCACCATACAAGCCATCATCCTCATCATCCCCTCTGTTTGCTCCTTTTTCATCCATAGGGGCGTCTATCATATCCAGCCGAATTTGACTTAACCACCAGTGAGCTCCAGCTTTCGGCTATAGAATGAAAAAGGATTAAAATTATACATTACATATACAATTTAACCACTTACTAATTAATTACACTCCAAGGGCTTTTGTGATCTCTCAGTCACATTCTCAGTAATAGTTACTACTCTTTGGAAAGTGATCGAGAAATCACAAAAGTGCTTGAAATTTATTTCAGTTTCAAAGAGGTTAGTGTATATTATTATAGTATTTGTTTGATGTGATCTTATCCCACATATTACATATGGCTGCACAGTTATAAGCTTTTGAAGTAAACTCATACTTCAAGGTCAGCTTTTTTTTTTTTCAACACAATGGCTGTCTCCCACCAAGGCAGAGTGACCCAAAAAAGAAGACTGATGGACTGAACACATTAACTCCAGGCTGAGGGACTAATTACCTCAAACTCCTCCTCCTCTTTGTCTTCCACTGTTAGTCTCTGTATTGGACTGAAGAAGCCATTGGCTGGCAAAACGTTTCCTCAATAAGGATTCCGAAAAGTTGCACAAGTGTCTCATTCTCCAGAACACAGTGAAAAAAAGCAGGAGGGTAGAAAAATAGTTCCTGACATACCTACGAGTCATTTGCCTATTTAACCTTCAATTGTGACAGCCTGTTTCCGTTTCCCCGTAAATAAGACACATGTGTAGTGCCAGTAATGTTACTGAGGTCATATTTCAAGCAAAATGTTTCATGGCCATAAATACAATTTGAGAAGTGTCAATCTGTGGCACACAACTCTTCAAACTTCTAGTCTTGCAATAATTCCTGTACAATTTAGGAGGCCTGTCTAGGACTGAGCCACAGAGACAATGATCAATGGGATTATTAACAGATATACAAGAAATAGGAGCAAGGGGCTAGTAACCCTTTCTCCTGTATCAATTACTACATGTAAAAAGAAAAAAAAGTTTTTCTTTTTAGGTCATTCTATCTTGGTGAGAGATGGCCGGTGCACTGAAAAAAAAAAAAATACAAGAAATACTGTCAGTACATTCATAGAGATCTTCAAGTACTAGAAAAGCTCCTATAGGAGATGCCTGATGAGCCAGTTTATGACGACTATGTGTGCCTGCTATATGATCTGGTAGTCACCAGCAATGCTTGGTCTTAGGCTAGGCAGTGAGTAGAAAACTCTTAAAACTGTTCACAAGTATGTACCATATATATATAATTGTATTGGCCTCCAAAATATAGCTTATTATTGAGAACTCTTAAATAAATGCTCATATTACTATAGTGTACCTAATGATAACTACAAATGATTCAGTCAAATGATACACAATGCATACTTTCTCCGGGTTGTCTGCTGACATTCCAAAATGATGGGAAGGTGAGCCAGGTTGAGAAGGGAGCCCATTTATTATTCTTGGAGATTCACAATTAGAGTGTACACTGTGTGGAACCTTTAATACACGCTTTGTAGTTCGCAGCATGAATACACGTCCAGCTTGTCCCTTGTCATCTTCTGTGGTGTTGTTCTTCCCCAACTGTAATATGAGGTTGCTAATTAATTTCTTATGACCCATATGACCATAATTTGTTCAGTTCTAATTTACAATCTTCATTCTAGAACTTTACTACTGTGCCTAAGAATGACATAAGAACTATGTATGCTAAAATTCTTAAACTTAATACAGTTGAACTTCATCATATGGATGCAGAGTTGGCAAAGGATTCTTCATGTCAAAGCACCTTGCTTGTTTATTAGTTTCTGAAAAGCCAATTTAGACAAATATTTTGTTTCCTATTAGCACACTTCTGTCTGGTGCTAAGTAAACCACACTGGTCTCCAAATTCATTATTTGTATAGAAATAGTACAAGAAATTATGGATACAAATTTTCCACAATATCATGACACATGCGGTGACCCCAGCACACTGAAATATTTTACCATTCCCTCAGTCCCTCAAACTTACATTGTGCAGTATGTCTTGCATTTGTTTTACAATTACTCATTTCTAATGCTCACCTGAGGTTTATTTCCAGTCTAAAGAACACTGTTCTAAAACTCAGAGCAGTAACAGTACAAATTAATATTGTTAGTGTTGTCTAATCACTTCCAATACTGCACCACTACTGTTCACAGTCCACACTCCCTCTCTATTAACAGTTAATTTACCATATCTTCCCAACTTCTCAACCATATGCCTCCCTTTTTTGTATTGTTCATAGAACAATACAATACTTTTTTCACTGATATTCATACCACTTCAATAAGCTTTCCTCCACAAAAACAATTTACTTACCCCTTAAAACTTATATGTTTTTTCATTCCTAACTTTACCTGCTCTCATTAAAGCAATAAGCTCTGTAAGTATGAAAGTCTGGTGCCATTGATATTAACCAATCTGTATTTACCAATTGTTGCTAGAATGACCAGATTTTCATCCAACCTTCTTGCACACAGTATCTTTTGTTTCTATCCATTAAACCCTCTCACTCTCAATCCCTCATTCCTCTTATATCTGCCTTGCTTATCTATATACAGTGGACCCCCGAGTTACGAGCATAATTCATTCCAGAAGGCTGCTCAAGTGCCATTACCGAACGAATTTTCTCCCTTAAGGAATAATGTCAAGTAGGTTAGTCCATTTCAGACCCCCAAAAATACACTTACAAAAGCGTTTACAATATTACACTTACATAACTGTACGATTTCCGAGGTGCTCGTAACTCGGGGGTCCACTGTACATGCCTTTATTACATCCATTCTATTTCACAATTAATCCACAATTTAGAAAGAAAACTCTACATTTCGATCCATCCTTGATCATCATCAAATCACAAATTTATTATTTATATATTCCACATACAACATTTTCTTTAAATGTACCCAAATACTAGGACACCACACACATGTCCCATGTGACCAAACACTGGTACATCATATGTAGAGTATGTAGTTCCCACATGTCCAAACATAGCACACTATAAATACATACGTACAATACTTCCCCATGTGCTCAAAACTTGCACATCACACATACCTGTGAATAATAGTTTGAGCCCCATCCCCAAAGCTGTCCCTGAGATTCAAGAGCAAGGGTAAAATCAGCTCCACAGGCTATGTCAGTAATGTAGGCTTCGTCCAGAATACGAGTGGGAGTTAAAACTTCACGCCGATTTCCAGTTCCTGTGAGCATAGGATATTTTAGTTAGCAAAGCACTGATTACTGATTTTTTTTTACAGTATTCAGATATTTTTTTTTTTACCTCACTGGCCATTTTATACCAAGGTAAGGTGACCCACAAAAATGAAACACATTCATTTAATTGCCAAAAGTATGTTGAGATCACAATTCAGCAATATCCCCACTCCTCACCTCACCTCCAGGACTCAAGTCTGGCTAACCTGTTTCCCTGAATCCCTTCATATATGTTAGCTCCCTCACACTCCAACAGCATGCCCATATATAGTAGTGTAAAGGCTTAGGAGCCAAAAATGAGGAAACGAAAATAGAAGCTGAATTTCAACTAAAAAATGTATAAACAAAAGCAAAAAAATATTATTACTGGTTGAAGCATATAGATTCTCTATACGTAACTATTTAATAAATAAGCAGCACTGTACAGAGCATGATCAAAATTCCTGGAACAACTACATTATATTTTTGCACCTGTCAAATTCTCAAATGTACTTCAAGAAAGACCATATAACACTCCCACTCTCTTTTTCACCCTTCCTTCAAATTTTTCTCAATACATTATCAATTCACAACTTGGTTTAGAATGGACTCTAAAAACTGTGGGCAGGCAAGGATGTCATGCTCCATTATAAACAGCTTTTTTGGGAGGTGATACTTGGATACTTAAGATGACATAAAAATAGTGTGTAGCAACCAAAAGTACCGAATAACCACCAAAAAACAAGCTGAAGCTTGCACCATCTCATCCACCTGACAAAGAAACTTCATTGTCAGGAAGGCTACTCCACCAAATTGAATGAATTGAGGTGTTTTCTTCACATTACCCATACACTTATTGCTCGATTCATGGTGAGAGGAAAACATAGGGGAAGCAGCACCAGAAAATATTTCAAAATGCAATCGACCTATAACTTAAACTATATATCCCATCAAGTTTCTTCCCTCAGTGGCCTCAGGGAGGCAGCCAGCTCAGCCAACCAGGACTCAACCACAGCCACCACCACCAACATGGCCGCCCATTGAGATCCGTCTCCTAGTTCCTTTCAGGGATTTATGGCATCATTTTGAGATAACCCACCCCATGCAGACTTCTTCATTGGCCAAGAACTACAAATGCAGAACATGAATGTATAATATGAATCCCTTCAAATAGCATTTACCAAACTTGAAACTATGCTTACAAACAAGATAAAGAACTATTTAATCCTTTTGCTATCATGGGCCCTGAAATTAAAAGTGCTGACAGTGTCAAGCTTTAAAAGAAAATTGTTTGAAATGGTAGAGATTTTTTTTTCTAAAGATAATGACACCAAAAATGCAAAATTTGATGGAAAATTTATGGAATTACACAGGTGCAAAGTTGGCAGTGTGGACACAGTTTATGCATCTGCAATTTTGCCCATTTTAAGCCAATTACAATGGCCAATTTTCCTAGTATGCCCTTCATTCTATCAACTAAGCACAAAAAAACTCTCTATTCAACTATCAAAATTACCCTATAATTAACACAAATTGGCAATTTGTACAATTTTAAACATAAATTAAAAAAAAAAATCAATTTAAAACCAGAATTCAAAATAAACACTGTAGGCATTCCAGCCACTTAAGCATTATGTCCTCTGTTCATTAATCATGTCTCCAGGCCTTTGCAATATAACACTTGCCCTCCATTTTGAATCCATCATCATACAAAATATCGAAGTTTTACCCAATTTTTTGAGTAGTAAAATATAGCCAAGAATGATTGGTCATGGTATAGGCCATCCTAATAATTGAAGACCTATTAAAAACACACAAAACAGACCAGGGGAGCTAGGGGGACCCAACACTTCAGGAAAATCGCCAAAAAATCAAATATATCTGCCAGTTTGAGCCTTATTTCAAGTTACTTTTGGTCTGAAACTGACCAAAATCATCTCTACTTCTGCTGGTTCACCACTTCAAGAAAGTGTTGACCCAACAGAAGTCAATAATGACAGGCCAATTTTAAACTTGCCTTTACTGTCTAAAATTGTTGAAAAAACTAATATACAAACAAATATACTAAAAGGGCAAATGGAGAAGAATTCTTCCTCCATATGACATACATGTTTCAAGAGGTGACTAAAATGCTGGGAGCAAGGGGCTAGTAACTTAGCAGCAACCAAGATGCCATGTCTAACAATGTTTATGAAGTATACATATATGTACTGTGTATGAATATGTTGTACTAATTTATTTCACATTTACAAAATACACAAAGCTTGATGGAAGTCTGAATCTCTCTTGAACTCAGATTTCTTTTTTTTTTATTTATTAACACATCGGCCGATTCCCACCAAGGCAGGGTGGCCCGAAAAAGAAAAACTTTCATCATCATTCACTCCATCACTGTCTTGCCAGAGGGGTGCTTTACACTACAGTTATAAAACTGCAACATTAACACCCCTCCTTCAGAGTGCAGACACTGTACTTCCCATCTCCAGGACTCAAGTCCGGCCTGCCGGTTTCCCTGAATCCCTTCATAAATGTTGAACTCATATTTTTGTTGAATAGGAGAAAATTGTCTATTCTGTATTATTCAGAATGCTCTCAAATTTGAACAACTCCATGAATATAATACAATCTGCATCAATCTTCTTATAAAACTGGAGTGGCTCTATTGAAATATATGCCTTATCCCACTATCTTACATGCAGTGAATTTGTGAAAAAAAATTTCAGTTACATAAAGCTCTACCAAATGCATGTTAACTACTATCAACAAAATGGGAGAACCTACCTAGCTGCCCAGACATATTTCGACCCCATGCATATAAGGCTCCATGTGTTGTCAGAAGTACACAATGCTGACTTCCGCAAGCCACTGCTCTCACAGCACCAAAGCCATGGGGCATCTCTACCTCCTGTGGGAGAAGGTGACCTAGATCACTGGGATCACAGGATGGCACTGTGTTTGCACTGACTTTTCTTGTTCCACTGGTAGGTATCGAGTCTGCAAATTATGGGAAGGAACATTATTATTGGTGGTAAAACAAATGTGTGCTGTACTGTATTTTTAGATCATTGGTATATAATACCAAAAAATGACGAATAAAACATGCGTAACACATGAGTATCTTTGAGACATTTTGTCCACCAGGGGCTTTACTTTTTTATCAGTCTAATACATGTGGACTCTATCCGTTCTATTTCTTCAACTGGCTCCACTATGTAACATTACATTCTCACATCTCTGAAACAGATAAAGTCCCAGGTATGCAAAATGTCTCTTAATGAAGACACCCAAGGGTTACACATTTTTTATTCATCAATAAATATTGCACTAAAATCATATAATATAGTATGCTAATACTATAATACTACAAATTATATAAACCATTTTTATTTTTTACTTGCAGTAAGTGTTTTTGACTTTACTGAAAGGACACTAAAATTAAATATTTTTTATTGCTAGTATTTTTTTTAGACTCACCAGCCATTTCCCAGGGTGATTCAGAAAATATTCACCATCATTCATTCTTTAGCTGCCTTTCTGTAAGGACAAATAAAGTACACTGTGGACCCATCGATTTACAACTTCTTACTACACTTTCAAAAGTGCACACACTCAATCCAGCTTGCAAATTTCCATGAGTCCCATCAAAGATGTAGTGCTAACCTTAAACATGAACAGAATATCAAATCCATCCCTCCACATCTCTCTCCTCCTCCCCCACAAACATTAGTCTGGCATAATCATGTCAGAAATCCCCTCCATCTTGTAAAAAATGGAATGTGATAATGACACAGAGTTGTAAAAAACACTAAATGCAAACACTAGAATATTTTAATGGAAACATTTCAGTCCTGGGTCCTTTGTCACAGAACCTGGAGGGTGCCAATGTCCCAGGAAAGAAATTTCCTATAAAATGTCCTAGTGTTTGCAGTTTCTCTTTTTCCAACTGCTCCCTCCATCTTTTGCACAAAGTATTTCCAATGTCTTCATTCTCCTCTTAGCTAGAACACTCAAGAGACCCCACACTGCATCCATAGAAAGACTTAACTCTGAGCTTTTTTTAACGTAAGAAAGCTTTATAACACAAATGTATCTTTTCAGAAAACAAATTATTCTGGCAAGATTAAAGCCACTACAGTCAAATACATCCCCAGCTTTACATTCAATTAGCATACAAATGTCTTTCCACAAAAACTTCGACCATACTGCAACTTTTGTTCACACTTCTTTCACGTGATTTGCATCATCCTGAGAATCATCCGCTAACATCTGATCTGACGTATCTAATACATTCACTTATCTCCATCTCTACATTCTGATGTCTACTCTTTTCACTTCCATCTTTTTTTAAATATTGGCCATTTTCCATCAAAGCAGGGTTACCCAAAGAAAAAAACATTCCATGATACTAGACACAAATCCTCTATGACATAACCTGTGTCCAGCTTAATCTTTGTAAAAAATCAATGTGAATAAAAGGATCCAAAATCTGGAATGCCCTGCCAGAAATCTTCAGACCCACCTTCTCTACCAGCATCTTCAAAACTACCATAAAAAAAAAAACTCTCACTAACATAGCCCAACAACTAAATATGATTAGAATATATTTTCATATTCTCACTGCTACAAGCATATGGAAAACAATATATTCTTATTCTCATAATCTGTAATCCTCACAACCATAAAATATATTGAATGTCTTTAAAACATGTTATTATGCTAGATACCTCATTACCTGTAATCACAAGCCAAATCCTTGAAACAATTCAACTCGATAAAAGTATTCATTGTATTTCCTAAATTTAATGCTAATATGCTAGAATCCTCATTACCTGTAATCATAAGCCAACCTGTAATCCTTTAAACAATTAAACTCGATAAATATTTAGTAGGATTACTGGTGTCTTTTTTCTGCCTCATAAACATGCAAGATTTCAGGTACATCTTGCTATTTCTACTTACACTTAGGTCACACTACACTTCTTTCTTTCTTTCAACATGTCGGCCATTTCCCACCGAAGCGGGTTGGCCCAAAAGGAAAAACGAAAGTTTCTCCTTTTACATTTAGTAATATATACAGGAGAATGGGTTACTAGCCCCTTGCTCCCAGCATTTTAGTCGCCTCTTACGACATGCATAACTTACGAAGGAAGAATTCTGTTCCACTTCCCCATGGAGATAAGAGGAAATAAGAACAAGAACCAGTAAGAAAATAGAAGAAAACCCAGAGGGGTGTGTGTATATATATATGCTTGTACATGAATGTGTAGTGTGACCTAAGTGTAAGTAGAAGTAGCAAGATGTACCTGAAATCTTGCATGTTTATGAGACAGAAAAAAGACACCAGCAATCCTACCATCATGTAAAACAATTACAGGCTTTCGTTTTACACTCACTTGCCAGGACGGTAGTACCTCCCTGGGCGGCTGCTGTCTACCAACCTACTACTTAGCACTACACTTGCATGTACAAGTATATATATACACACACCCCTCTGGGTTTTCTTCTATTTTCTTACTAGTTCTTGTTTATTTCCTCTTATCTCCATGGGGAAGTGGAACAGAATTCTTTCTCCATAAGCCATGCGTGTTGTAAGAGGCGACTAAAATGCCGGGAGCAAGGGGCTAATAACCCCTTCTCCTGTATACATTACTAAAGTTAAAAAGATAAACTTTTGTTTTTTCTTTTTGGGACACCCTGCCTTGGTGGGATATGGCCGGTTTGTTGAAAGAAAGAAAGAAGTGTTTAATATGCTCTACATACTAAGGGTCTTTCTGCATGCACACTTAAATGTCACCCGTCTATGTACAAACATTGTACCATGCTGAAATAAACCATCTTTAATTTTAATTCATTCAATCACTGTTTTGCCAGTTGCATGCAGACCCCATATGACTATTTATATTACCTTCATCTCTTCATGGACTCTCAAATTCTTTCTTTTCTAGATCATTTTAAGTCTCTCTAGTAACCCCTGCAGCTTCTCTCCAGAAGCTTCCAATAAAACAGTTTTCTACAAACTGCAACTGTGACAGCTCCCACTTATAACCACAATCGGTACTTTTTAAGATCCACACATCCTTCATTCATATGCAGTTCTCTTACAACCCCATTTATAATACAACCATGAATTATTATACTGCATTTTACTGCGCACTTTTGGCAAAATATTGTGAATGATGGTGAAAGTGTTCCTTTTACAGGTCACCCTGCCTCAGTGGAAGACAGCCAGCATATTAACCCTTTGGGGGTCCAAGGGGTCTCTGAAACTCGTTCTCAGGGTCTACAAATTTAAAAAAAAAAAAAAATTATTTTTTCTTATGAAATGATAGAGAATCTTTTTCCGATCATAACGCCACAAAAATTATGAAATTTGATCGAAAACTAACGGAATTATGCTTTCGCGAAGTTAGCGGTATCCATGACATTTACGCATCGGCGATTTCGCCCACTTTGAGCCCTATTTTCGGCAAATTCCAATGTTTCAGTCTACTAAAATTATAGCTATTTCGCTAGAACTCCATTTCTTCTATCGATTGAGTACAAGAAACCGCCTATTTACCAATTTCAACTACCCAAAATAGTGGTCAGAAAATGGCAATTTGGCCAATTTCACACAAATTTCAAACGATGCCAATTTCAAAATAGGGTCCATAATAAACAAGGCAGACATTCCTGGCACTAAAATAACATCTTCTCTGTTCATTAGTCACGTCTCCAGGCCCCTCTTACATTACTTTTGCTTTCCATTTTGAATTTTTATTCTCACAAAAATAGAAGATTTACTGTTATGTATACAACTGCATCATTGTAAAAATGGTATAAATAATATCAGCGCACTTGTGCAAGAATATTACTCTCTCCAGTTGATGTGTATTGGACACATGGTGTGATTTGTTTACTCTTGAACATCGGCAAAAATCGAACATTTTCGCTACTTTGCGCTCAGTTTCAAGGTACTTGTCATTGTGAAACCAGTCAAAATTATTTCTATTTCTGTAATATATCATCTATTCTATAAAATGAGACTAAGAAAACGAGAATACAAGCATAAATACCATACGAAAATAGACTGTAAAGTCGCTGTTTTAAACCAAAAACACGGTCAGAGTTTTTTTCCTCATTATGCACTGTGTGGTGCAGGATTTTTTTTATACTGCGCACACTGACCGCACAGACCCATTCTATCACATCTAGGCCTAAAAGCCTGTTTCTGCTTGATTTGAGGGCGCTAGAATTTAGGTGTACTAGTACCTCAATAACCACAATACGTAAAATGTACTTGTACGACCATAACCCCGAAAGGGTTAAAAATAAATATTTTTTACTGTATTTTCATAATGCACTAAACCCACATTGGTCATCATTGGTGGAGGCTCAATAATCCAGGCTTTTTCCTATATGAATACAATTTTATTATTTTTTATTTCATAGGGGAGTGCTAAGCCTGTAGTTGGTCACAACGTGCCTTGGAGAATGGGCGAAAGTCAGATTCACTCCAAAGAAAGAGAGGGCACCTCTAATTTCTTGGATCAAGAACTCTTCACCAGCATCAAGGCACCTGTCCTCCGGGTGGTAGTTATTCTCTTCGTCCCTTCACACACTAATCTGTATCTCAATCTCACTCATAAAAACTCTTTACAGCTTTCAACAGCTTTATACCTTTTTTATGCAGTGCATGTAACTCAGCTCACTAATAGACTACTTCAAAGGGCATACAAACCAAAATTTAACAAAGATTCTTATAGATAATGACTATCATTGAAACAGGAATGCAGCAAAACATTCTTTCCCTCAATAGTCTGCTTTTTAAATATCATTATTACTGAAAAAATTTGCATCATTCCTGAAGAAGGTTCCTATAAACTCAAAACAACAATTAAAAAATATAATCCTTAACCCTTAAACTGTTGGCCCCCCCCCCCTTCCTAATTGAAAGCATTTTTGAAAAACAAAAATATCTTCAAGAATGGCAGGGAATCTTCTTCTAACAGTAATGTAATTTGATTAATACTTACAGAATTATGAATGCATGAAAGGTGGAGAGAGGGAGTACTTTGTGAAATAGTAATTTTGCACATTCTAAGCCTAATTTTAGACCAATTCCAGTACTCAAACCAACCCAATTCCCAGTTATTTTGCTATCCATGTTATCAACTGATCACAAGAAACTGCCTGCTCAGTCATCAGAACTACCCTGCTAAGTGCTCTGAAGTCAGTAATATGGCTAATTTTACATTATTTTCAACACAGTCATAAACAAAAATTGCACTCACTCCAGCCACAAAAGCAGCTTTCCCGTTGTTCATTAATAACATTCCCATACCTCTTCTATATAACACTTGCCATCCATTTCAAATCCATCATCATTTACAAAATATGATGTTTTGTCCCTATTTCTAAGCTAATAAACCATAACCAAGAAAGTTTGGTCATGGTTTAGGCCATTCCAATAATTGAAGCAGACCTAGTAAAAACTTGTAAAACAGACCAAGGAAGTAGGGAAGCCCTCTGCCCTTCTCCAGGAAAATCATCCAAAATCGACCATTTCTCATCAATTTGACACCTTCTGTGACCAACAGTTTAGTGGTTAAAACTATCTAGCTATCATAAAAATTACTGGATAGTTCAATTAAACTGCAAATCTAAATCATAGAAAGATAGATTCATATAAAGCAAAGGAAAAAGAAAAATGTTGATACAGTATTTAAAAAATCATATTCCTAATCAAATATATTGATAAAACTTATGAATTTCCCTAATCATGAAAGAGCAAAAAATTTAGAGCCAAGTATTTAAGCATTGAATATGCCATCTTTGACTGATAGGAAGAAATAATAGACAACCATATTCAAGATTAGAAAAAGGTCACAAAACAACTGATATGAAAACTTCCTTATTAAATTAACCGAGAGGGGGGGAAAAAAAAGACTAACTATAACCAAGACACTAAAATCCCCCGCACAAAAAAAATTGTAGTGCTTTCTTCCTTGATAACCAAGAAATTTAAGATCTGAGAGGTGTTGTACATTGCATGTACCATGTTGCCATTTATGAAGAGGAGATACACAACCATAAAATTTTTAAGAGTAGGATTATTATTACATTCATAGGGAAGCACTAAACTTCTAAGTCATACAGTGGCAAAAAGAGGAATGTTTCAGAGTACAGTTGTATCAACACTCTTAAATGGATGTGAAGCACAGGTTTTAAATGTTGCAGTGATGAGGAGGCTGGAGGCAGTAGAGACATGTCTGAGGGAAATGTGTGGTGTAAATATTATGCAGAGACTTTATAGTTTGGAAATTAGAAGGTCTGAAAATTTAGAGAGAATGGAACAAAATAGTTTGACTTGGAGGGTATAAATCTGTAGTGGAGGAAAGGACGGGTAGCAGTCATCCAAGGAAAGGTTGAAGGAAGGGAATAGAGGTGGTTTTGTATGCAAGGGGCTTGGACATCCAACAGGCATGTGTGAGTGTGTTAGGAGTGGAAGCAAGTGATTTTTATAATTAAACGTGCCATTGGAGTGTGGCAAGGTAACATTTATGAAGATTTGAGTCCTGGAGGTGGAGAGTACAGTGCCTGAACTCTGAAGGAGGAGTAGGGATGTTGTAGTTTGGAAGGGCAACTTAACTATAATGTCAAGAGTTCCTCTGGCAAGACACTGATTGAGTGAATGATGGTGAAAATGTTTCTTCTTTTTGGGGTCACCCTGCCTTGGTGGGAGGTGGCTGGTGTGTTAAAAAACAATTTAACAAACTTGTAGATGATATAGAAGTCTATTATGAAAGTAGAGGCATTAGCAATAGAAGAATTATGGTTATTAGTAAAGACAATTATATTCATGTTTATGTGCTAAATCCATAAGGGTCATAAAGTGTCTGAGGTATGGGAAGGATGGGAGAAAACAGGTTTGACCCAAGGGAAGGATAGCTCAAATTCCTGGGATCAGGAACCCTTCACCAGCATCAAGGCACCATCCCTTGAAAGGAGATTGAGCCTTTACACCTGTTAAGGCTCAATCCATCACATTAATAATACATACAGTTAATGAGTAATAAGAAGAAATACAATTAATTTAAAATTATGAAACACCAGATGCAAGTTTAGGCAACAGCTATAAGTCCAATCATTTAGAAACTAGTATGAAATTTGAGGATCTACAAAGTTTGTTGGTATGGATATGAGTAGGTCTAAAACCATGCATAGCTATGTCCTAACTGTATTTCATTTCTACAAAAAAGGATAATGTGGTCAATCAAGGGCCTGTTGTGGGCACTTAAGACAAACAACTTACATTCTTCAATTTTTGAACTTTTGCTAGTAGAAGAATCCTCCTTACTGCATTTTTCAAGAGGATTTGAGCTACAATTGCTGCTTGTGCTAGATGAATTGGTACAGTTCTCATGTACATCCCTAGATATGTCTTCACTTGTATCACACTTCCCCTCTCCATTTCCCAAGAATTTTTCTGGTGATGGTTCTGGGGATATAACAAAAGACTTGTGACCATCACACTTGTCACTGTCCTCATCTTCAGGCAGCGTTGTAATAGTTTCTTCACTATCATCTAAAGTTGTACATAGGGAAATGTCATCACAGAGATGTTCATTGCCATTAACAGCATCTACTTGCTCAGAATTACCATTAGCACCATTTGTAATAATACTCTTCTTATCATCATCAAGTGTTACACATGCTTCTTCACCTCCATCTACCTCTTTGTCATCTTCAACACTTTCATTACTGTTATCATTTTTAGTTTCAGCACTCTGTCTATCATCGCCACTGCACTTTTTCACACCTTCTGCAGCTTGCTGGGTTGTCCTTGCCCGTCTCTGGAGTTGAGCTTGCACTCGTAGACATGCAGGATTATTGCCCCACATGTATACCTTGTGGTTTTTGGTTACAGCAATCTAAAAAAAAATAGAAAAACATATAAAATTAAAGTACCCTCATTTATTTTAATCCAGATGAAAAAAATTATGTTTTGCTTCATGAAATAAGAATCATGTATTTGTCAGTCATACTCCATAGCTGTAAAGCATGTTATGAAAATTTTGCATCAACCCCTATAAATGTCAAAGTCCATTTACCCTTAACTCCTGCAAGAATACTTCAGAGCTATTCACATTCATAGAAAATGGTTTATCAGATTACCACCTCCATGTCCTTTTTGCTTCCATATACAATAATTCTTCTCCCTTGTACATATTTTTTTATTAGAATGCTGTACTAAACTGTGCAGTATTTCTATTAATCCATTACTTAAGATAGCAAGCAAAGTTATAATTATGGGGGAAGCGCTAAACCCTTGTACGCCATACAGTGCATGGGGAATGCAAAATAATCAGATACGATCCAAGGAAACAGAGGATAGTTCCAGTTACTTGGATCAAGGGCCCATCACCACCATTAAGGCAATCCTTAAAAGAACACCACCAAGTCAAGGCACTTAAAAGCACACCTATAAGGGAATTCCCTTAACCTGGAAAGGACAAACATAAAAATAAACAAGTTAGATTATTTTCTTACATTCTGGAAATAGCCAGCAGCAAGGTGAGTCGCTGGCCCGGGTAATGGAACTCTCTCTGGTCTTGTCACCTTCACAATTCCACCATTGCCTATTTGACCATAGGTACCACATCCCCAAGCATACACATTCCCATTTGAGGCCATAGCAACACTATGAGCATACCCACCATCTGCAAACACTATATGCTGAAAAAAAAAAAAAATTAATTATCTACAAAAATTTATAAATACGTAATTTAGTGTATATAATTTTTTTTTCAACAAACCAGCCATATTCCACTAAGGCAGGGTGATCTAAAAAAAAAGTTTTTAAAAAGAAAAACAAAGGTTTTTCTTTTTAAATTTAGTAATTTATACAGGAGAAGGGGTACTAGCCCCTTGTTCCCAGCATTTTAGTCACCTCTTATGATACACATGGCTTACAGAGGAAGGAGTCTTCTCCACTTCCCCATGGATTATTATAGTTAGGGGAAAGAGCTAAACCCATAGGAATCATATAGCACTTGGGGAAAAGGGAAGCTTGATCCAAGGAAAGGAAGGACAGGTTAAATTCTTTAAATCAAGAGCCCCTGACGAGCATCAATGAACCTCCTTTGAGGGGACAAAATGGAATAAATTTTATACAGAACGGACTTCAAAAAGCCTTGATTTAAGATAATTATAGCATTAGATCTAAATTCAAATGCTATGTATTCATAGAAAAGATTTCATATTTTCAATCATCTAATTATTTGGTTAAAAATTTAGAAAAAACTGTTATGTGCAAATTAATGATTGAAGAAAATAGTATAATATATATACACTTTTCAGTAGTAATGGTGTACAGTATAGCCTCTCGTCACTTAGTGATGCACTCGTTTACCGACAACTCGGACTTATGATGGGCTCTCTGACCAGTATGCATACCTAAATAATGTATATTAGAGCTGTAGGTAGTAGGTTGGTAGACAGCAACCACTCAGGGAGGTACTACCGTCCTGCCAGGTGACTGTGAAACAGAAACCTGAAACTGTTTTAGATGATGGTAGGATTGCTGGTGTCTTTTTTCTGTCTCATAAACACGCTGGATAACAGGTATATCTAGCTACTTCTACTTACACTTTAGGTCACACTACACAGGCATGCACATGCATATATATACATACACACATCTAGGTTTTTCTTCTTTTTCTTGATAGCTCTTGTTCTTTTTATTTTCTCTATTGTCCATGAGGAAGTGGAAAAGAATCTTTCCTCCGTAAGCCATGCGTGTCATATGAGGCAACTAAAATGCCGGGAGCAATGGGCTAGTAACCCCTTCTCCTGTACACATTTACTAAAAAAGGGAAGAAGAAAAACTTTATAAAACTGGGTTGTTTGAATGTGCGTGGATGTAGTGCGGATGATAAGAAAGAGATGATTGCTGATGTTATGAATGAAAAGAAGTTGGATGTCCTGGCCCTAAGCGAAACAAAGCTGAAGGGGGTAGGCGAGTTTCAGTGGGGAGAAATAAATGGGATTAAGTCAGGAGTATCTGAGAGAGTTAGAGCTAAGGAAGGGGTAGCAATAATGTTGAAAGATCAGTTATGGAAGGAGAAGAGGGAATATAAATGTGTAAATTCAAGGATTATGTGGATTAAAATAAGGGTCGGATGCGAAAAGTGGGTCATAATAAGCGTGTATGCACCTGGAGAAGAGAGGAGTGTAGAGGAGAGAGAGAGATTTTGGGAGATGTTAAGCGAATGTATAGGAACTTTTGAACCAAGTGAGAGAGTAATTGTGGTAGGGGACCTAAATGCTAAAGTAGGAGAAACATGTAGAGAGGGTGTGGTAGGTAAGTTTGGGGTGTCAGGTGTAAATGATAATGGGAGCCCTTTGATTGAACTTTGTATAGAAAGGGGTTTAGTTATAGGTAATACATATTTTAAGAAAAAGAGGATAAATAAGTATACAAGATATGATGTAGGGCGAAATGACAGTAGTTTGTTGGACTTCGTATTGGTAGATAAAAGACTGTTGAATAGACTTCAGGATGTACATGTTTATAGAGGGGCCACAGATATATCAGATCACTTTTTAGTTATAGCTACAGTGGGAGTAAAAGGTAGATGGGATACAAGGAAAATAGAAGCAGTAAGTAAGAGAGAGGTGAAGGTTTATAAACTAAAAGAGGAGGCAGTTAGGGTAAGATATAAACAACTATTGGAGGATAGATGGGCTAGTGAGAGTGTAGGCAATGGGGTCGAAGATGTATGGGGTAGATTTAAAAATGTAATGTTAGAGTGTTCAGCAGAAGTTTGTGGTTACAGGCGAGTGGGTGCGGGAGGGAAGAAGAGCGATTGGTGGAATGATGATGTAAAGAGAGTAGTAAGGGAGAAAAAGTTAGCATATGAGAGGTTTTTACAAAGTAGAAGTGATGCAAGGAGGGAAGAGTATATGGAGAGAAAAAGAGAGGTTAAGAGAGTGGTGAAGCAATGTAAAAAGAGAGCAAATGAGAGTGGGTGAGATGTTATCAACAAATTTTGTTGAAAATAAGTTTTGGAGTGAGATTAATAAGTTGAGGAAGCCTAGGGAACAAATGGATTTGACAGTTAAAAATAGGAGAGGAGAGTTATTAAATGGAGTTAGAGGTATCGGGAAGATAGAGGGAATATTTTGAGGAGTTGTTAAATGTTGATGAAGACAGGGAAGATGTGATTTCGTGTATAGGGCAAGGAGGAATAACATCTTGTAGGAGTGTGGAAGAGCCAGTTGTGAGAGTGGGGGAAGTTTGTGAGGCAGTGGGTAGAATGAAAGGGGGTAAGGCAGCTGGGATTGATGGGATAAAGATAGAAATGTTAAAAGCAGGTTGGGATATAGTTTTGGAGTGGTTGGTGCTATTATTTAATAAATGTATGGAAGAGGGTAAGGTACCTAGGGATTGGCAGTGAGCATGTATTGTTCCTTTGTATAAAGGCAAAGGGGACAAAAGAGAGTGCAAAATTATAGGGAATAAGTCTGTTGAGTGTACCTGGTAAAGTGTATGGTAGAGTTATTATTGAAAGAATTAAGAGTAAGACAGAAAGCAGGATAGCAGATGAACAAGGTGGCTTTAGGAAAGGTAGGGGGGGTGTAGACCAAGTGTTTATAGTGAAACATATAGGTGAACATTATTTGGATAAGGGTAAAGAGGTTTTTGTGGCATTTATGGATTTGGAAAAGGCATATGATAGGGTGGATAGGGGGGCAATGTGGCAGATGTTGCAGGTGTATGGAATAGGAGGTAGGTTACTGAAAGCAGTGAAGAGTTTTTATGAGGATAGTGAGGCTCAGGTTAGTGTGTGTAGGAGGGAGGGGGACTATTTCCCAGTAAAAGTGGGCCTTAGACAAGGATGTGTGATGTCACCGTGGTTGTTCAATATATTTATAGATGGGGTTGTAAGAGAAGTGAATGCGAGGGTCTTGGCAAGAGGTGTGTGGTTAAAAGATAAAGAATCAAATACAAAGTGGGAGTTGTCACAGTTGCTTTTTGCTGATGACACTGTGCTTTTGGGAGATTCTGAAGAGAAGTTGCAGAGGTTGGTGGATGAATTTAGTAGGGTGTGTAAAAGAAGAAAATTGAAAGTGAATATAGGAAAGAGTAAGGTGATGAGGATAACAAAAAGATTAGGTGATGAAAGATTGGATATCAGATTGGAGGGAGAGAGTATGGAGGAGGTGAATGTATTCAGATATTTGGGAGTGGACATGTCAGCAGATGGGTCTATGAAGGATGAGGTGAATCATAGAATTGATGAGGGGAAAAGGATGAGTGGAGCACTTCCGAGTCTGTGGAGACAAAGAACTTTGTCCATGGAAGTAAAGAGGGGAATGTATGAGAGTATAGTTATATCAACACTCTTATATGGGTGTGAAGCATGGGTGATGAATGTTGCAACGAGGAGAAGGCTGGAGGCAGTGGAGATGTCATGTCTGAGGTCAATGTGTGGTGTGAATATAATGCAGAGAATTCGGAGTTTGGAAATTAGGAGGAGGTGCTGGATTACCAAAACTATTATCCAGAGAGCTGAGGAGGGGTTGTTGAGGTGGTTCGGACATGTAGAGAGAATGGAACGAGACAGAATGACTTCGAGTGTATAACTCTGTAGTGGAGGGAAGGCGGGGTAGGGGTCGGCCTAGGAAAGGTTGGAGGGAGGGGGTAAAGGAGGTTTTGTGTGTGAGGGGCTTGGACTTCCAGCAAGCATGTGTGAGCGTATTTGATAGGAGTGAATGGAGACAAATGGTTTTTAATACTTGACGTGCTGTTGGAGTGTGAGCAAAGTAACATTTATACACTTTCAATAAATGCATCACTTACAATGTACAGTGAACCCCCGGTGTTCGTAGTCATCGGAGTTCCTAGTGCCAGCCCTTTGGTAAACGGCTAAGAGGGGAGAATGTGTCTTCTTAAGTGATTCAGTGATTCTATGATATGTTACGATACTAAAGCAGCAGGAGTTGATAAAGGCTATAGTGCCAACCAGCGATAAAGTGTAGCATTAACAGTGTAGCAAGTAAGTTAAGCAATTAAGCGATAGAAAAATGACGACACAAAACTTAACTCCTCCAATGTTGTTTGAGTTATATAGGGCGACTGACAACACTGCCGTGTGTCTGGCGGCCATCACTATGTAAGGCTTATCTTTCAGTGGTCCTTATACACCCAACAACAAACAACACAACACCAGTCCTCACATTCGTAATGATGTTTTATTCATTCTAGAGTATATGTCATGTTTCTATGTTATTAATATTGTTTATTATTTTATATTAGATGAATTGTGATAGATAAATAAGCCATAGAGTTTATATTAGTGTCATATTGAAGGACTATCTGTTCTGTCCCCAAACACACACCCCTGTCGCCGGCACAATTCCAAACATATGCCAGAAACAGAACTCTCTGGAACACTTTTTTGAGCAACAGGGGTCCAGTGACTCAAGCTGGTCCTAGTGGCATTAAAAAACAAAGAAAGGAATTAACCCTGGAAAAGGACTTGGTACCTGAAGTCTTTATGGATGGGGATTCCCCTTCCAAACAATAGCAACTCTTCCATCCTCTCCCCTCCTCCACACATCAACAACTCTTCAATAAAGGTAAGTGTCATGTTATTATTGTTTCATTCTTCATGTCTCATTGTTTTCTGTGTAATTTAATGTATATTTAATGTACAAAAATATTTTATTTTAACACTTTTGGGTGTCTGAAACGGATTAATTAAATTTCCATTATTTCTTATGGGGAAAATAGATTCAGAGTTCGTAATATTCGGTGTTAGTAACTCCCTCTGGAACAGATTAATTACGAAAACTGGGGGTTCACTGTAGTATATACTTTTCAGTGAATACATCACAGTGCAAACATTTTTCATACATATATTTATTCCCCAACTTTACCTTCTTGGCAAGTCTTTCAACACTAGATGGAACTAGGCAATCCTCCACATTGTTATTTCCAAGCTGACCATGGACGCCCCATCCCCAGGTATACAGCCTAAAAAAAAAAGTTAGAAAATATATGTTCTAATACTATTTTGCATTAAAAAAAAAAATTAATCGAAAACTGCATTTACCATAGTATACAAATTTTGCAACAAAGATATGTATTCACAAAAAGTAAACTCAGACAATGTTTATCAGTGAACTATTACTGTATTTACAAGGTCAAAAAAGTGTCTGAGGAATAGAAGGCAATCAAGCTTGATCCCAGGAATGGGAGGATAACCCCAATTCCTTGGATCAAGAACCTTTCGCAATCACCAAGGCACCCCACATACAGGGATTTATAAGTGAAATCAAAATGCGATGAACTTACTTTCCATCCTCACCCACAGCTAGTGAGTGGAACTGCCCACAGGCTACAGATATGATACCCTTGCCTTCCAAGCTGGTCAGTAAAGTAGGGCGTGGATGCCGACCTGTACCCCCAGTGCCAACTTGACCATATTTATTACTACCCCAGCCATAAATCTGCAACCAAAACACCACAGATCATTAAAATAATGTTAACTAGATACCAAATCAGTCGCATCAGGAATCTGAATGTTTTCTTCCTCGCATTGACATTTTCCACATGCCTTCCTCTACTATTTCATAACATAACTGCAGAGTACTGATCCCAAACATTTAAATTCTTCAACTTCTTCCAATACATCAAAACCTGTTTCAATCTCACAATTCATTACAATGCTTTTGTTTATTCTGTAATTTAATACTTAAGTGTAGAATTTATTCATTATTTTATGTAGTGCATTTCTGCTTTATATCGTAAGTACCAAGTCAGTAGCAAAACAAAAGGTTAATAGAAATCATGTCGTTCCTTCCAGCTTCAGTTTTGGTCCCACCTTACCCAATGTATATTTTCTTCTCTGGTGATTTAATCCAAATTATTATAAAATGTTCACATGTGTCATTTTCCTCCTATCAGTCAATTAGGGTGTATCTAACATTTTACACCTTCCTTCACAGGTCATACTTTCAGTCCTTGTACATTTTTTTTTTTTAGCATTCCCATTCATATATCTAAAGACTATTTTAAAATATGCCAGTGTAGCATATAGTATGAGATTCTCATGATTTCATAAATATAATCTTCTGTTGAAAATAAAAATGCAATTTTAATCTTTCAATGAGTCATTATTTTACTCTATTTACATAAGCATTTACTTCCTTGTAATCTGCATATTTAATCATGAAATACTTACCCCATTGTCTGTTAATGCTAGCATGTGGTTCTTCCCACCAGCTATACACAGTACTTGCATCTGATTAAAGTGTGACAATAGTCGGGGTTCAGAACCATCACATATTGAGGAACACAAGACCTTTCCATTCATGAGTGGAGCAAGAGGAGTGGGTCCTCCCATCACATGAGGAATGCTGCCATTGTAAGTAGGCTGGAAGAAATGCATAAACATAAGTACCTATCCAATGAACAACTGAGGCCTGTCACACATAAATTGTGTCAACATAAACGAATACTGCAATGTACAGGGTATAACCTGTAGCACCTCTCAGTGTTATCAGGCAACATGATAAAAAATAATGTCACCATTTCTACAATGGGTAACAAGACATTTTGGCCACCCTGTAGAACCCAAAAGAATGAACACCTCACAAATAAACAATTCCACTTTTTTTTTATTAACCTCAACTGCTATCTCCCATCAAGGAAGAGTGACCCCAACCAAGGGAACAAATTCACCATCATTCATTCAGTCTTGCTAGAATTGTGCTGACATCATAATTCGCCTTACTGCCCAACTGCAACATCTGCTCTTCCCAACTCCAAAAGTCAAGTGTGGTTAACAAGTTTCCCTGAATTCCTTTATAAATGTTACACTGCTCATGCTCCAACAGGACAATCATTAAAACCATGTCTCTATTCACTCCTATTTAACACACAAATGCCTGGTGGATGCTTAAGCCCTAAAACTCAGACTTCTTTACACCGTCCCTCCAACCATTCTTGGGATGACCCTGTGCATCCATTAGCAAGTGGGTACCCCAGTGTTACCCGACTGCTGCAAGTCATGTCCTGGGGAAGAGGACCAAAATACAGTGGTACCTCTACTTACGAGCAAAATTCGTTCCAGTCGGCTATTCAAGTGCCGATACCAAAGGAATTTTTTCCCATAAGAAATAATGAAAATTAGGTTAATCCATTTCAGACCCCCAAAAATACACTTACAAAAGCACCTACAAAAATACACTTACATAATTGTTCGAGTTTTGAGATGCTCGTAAGTAGAGGTACCACTGTACTCCAATGGAAATATGACACATTGTTTGACTTTCTTGGGTTATCCTAGGTTAATAATCTAATTAAAGTCTCATTCTTCTGAATTGTTTTTTCAACACGCTGCCCGTCTCCCACTGAGGCAGCGTGACCCAAAAAAGAAACACTTTCACTATCATTCACACTATCACTGTCTTGCCAGAGGCATACAGATATTATATTCAATAATTAATTAATCAAGTATCCTAAATAACAAAAAAAGGCACAATACTGTGACTAGAACAATACACACACAACCCGCACATATAAAAAAGAGGAGGAGGTTACGACAACGTTTCGGTCCGACTTGGACCATTTACAATGTCACACAAACACAAAGGACAGGTAGAATGGGTATTTATAGGCAGGCAGACAGGGAAGGGCACAAGAAAGTGGTGGAGGGGTAATAATGGAGATAGTAGTGGTAGTGGTAGTAGTAGTAGTGAAGTCTGTCATATTCTAGGAAAGGAGCACTGCAATGAAGCTGGTGGCCCACATAAGGTAAGGACAAGAACACAGAGGGGGAAAAAATGAAAATAAAATAAAATAAAGAAGGACAAATACAAGGCAAAAGAAAAGAAAGAAAACCAAGAGGAGAAAAGAGAAAGAGGAGAAGGGGAAAGAGATAGAAGGGGAAGGAATCAGGTTAAGTCACGGGTGTTCTGAAGTTTGGAGCATTTAACAATGTAATGGGAGAGGAAAGCATCTACAGAGACAAATCCAGGGCTAAAATTCATACAGGGAAAGTTGTGTATAAGGAAGGAATCAACCAAATGGCGACTGTGAAAGTTGGACGTAGGGTAGGGTATCCTACTTAATGAAGGACCTAATTTGGCTAACAGAGATGGGATTCACAAATAAAAAAAGGAAGGAAATACTGACTAACCTCCTGATCTTCTGGAAGAGAAACGACGAGACCGGAAAAAAGTTTGGGGTTAGTAGTGGATCTTGGGCCATGACCAAGAACCCCATAGTCAGGAGTACCCCACGTATAGAGAGCACCACCGATTATTACAGCAGTGTGACCGTAACCACAGCTTAGCACCTGCCGACGTACCTTCTCAACTGGAACTGGCACAGTCTGCAAGGTTTAAAAGAGAAACATGGAATTCAACTTGAATACCAAGAGAAAATTATAATTTATGAGATAAAGGTATGCATTTAAAGCCACAGGGGAGCCCTGCATATTTTGCACCTCTTTTATGGTGTTCCACCTTTTCAATGACTTTCAACTGAGCCATTTTTCATCAAGTTCAGTGCTTTTACCGCTTTTCTGCCATTTTCACGCAACAGTTGCATAAGGGATAAGCAACTGGCACCATATTTTAAGTATTGTATATACAGTGGTACCTCTACTTACGAGCAGCTCCCAACTCGAACAATTATGTAAGTGTATTTTTGTAGGTGCTTTTGTAAGTGCATTTTTGGGGGTCTAAAATGGATTAATCTAATTTTCAATATTTCTTATGGAAAAAAATTCCTTCGGTATCAGCACTTGAATAGCCGTCTGGAACGAATTTTGCTCGTAACTCGAGGTACCACTGTACTGCGTATTTATTTTGCTTTAGTTTTTTTTATGCCTAGCTGTATCGAGCACTTAATATATAAGTGTAAACATATCAGGCTTTTTAGACGCATTCAATAATGAAAGAAAGCTTTTTTCCATGTGTTGGTAATTTTTGCTTACTACACAGAGTCGGAAACCTAAGGGCCAGACAAATGAGGCCTTTCTGTATTTATCTTACCTCATTCCTGCATTTAAAACATTACCTTACCTATTCCTCCATTTGAAACACTACTTTTTCTAATTCCTATATTTTATGATGATGTATTATTTTATCTCATTCCTCCATGTGAAGCCATATATCCTTTCTTATTCCTCCATATGAAGATATCTACCTTTTCTTATTCCTTCATTTGAAGCATTCCCTCTTATTTTATTTTTCTATTTGAAGCCCTCTTCTTTTTCTTACATTTCAATCTACTGATCTTTTCTTATTTCTGCATTTAAAGTTACCTGTCTTTGCTTATTCCTGCATTTGAAGGTATCTATCTTTTCTTATTCTATCATTTGAAGTCTTCTATATTTTCTTAAATCTATCTTTTTTCCCTTAATTTCCCTACTTTAAAAGTTAAAAACAAAAAATTATCTACAGAAGTATTAAACACCTTTGAAGGAACATAAATGACTCCACTAATTTTTTAATTTTTTTTGGTTATAGTTAAAACAGCTACCACTTGCTTGCAGACAACTAAGCAAAAAAAAAAAAAAAAAAAAATGGTGCAAAAGTAGAGGTAATAAGTGATGACATGGACATATAAAATGAAGCAGTACAGTACCTTAATTAATTAATGACGTTTTGTTCATGCTCCTGGAGAGAGCGAAATATTGCTAGTTAATAAAGGTTCCATACTGCTTGTACCTCATAAGGTGCTCCTTGACTCATGATGCGGTTATATTCCAATGAACCCATCATAAGTTGAAAAATACAAGTCAATTTTTTTTTTTAATACGTCAGCCAGTTCCCACTGAGGCAGGGTAAGCCAAAAAAGAAAAAAATTTCATCATCATTTAACACTTTTACCATCATTCATACATAATCAATGTCTTTGCAGGTGCGCTCAGATACGACATTTTAGATGTCACTCCAAACAACCAATATAACAAACCCCTCCTTTAAAGTGCAGGCACTTTACTTCCCATCTTCAGGATTCAAGTCCGGCCTGCCGGTTTCCCTGAATCCCTTCACAAAATATTACCCTGCTCACACTCCAACAGCTTGTCAGGTCCCAAAAACTATTCATCTCTATTCACTTTTATCTAACACTCACGCAGGCTTGCTGGAAGTCCAAGCCATTCACACACAAAACTTCCTTTACCCCCTCCCTCCAACCTTTCCTAGGACGACTCCTACCCCGCCTTCCTTCCACTACAGATTTATATGCTCTCCAAGTCATTCTATTTTGTTCCATCCTCTCTAAATGACCAAACAGAATATGAATATATATACTATGTACCAGTATTTTTTTTTTTGGGCTACCCTGCTTTGGTGGAAGATGGCCAGCATGTTAAAAAAAAAAGTTTATCCTATCAATAAATGATGACTACTGAATGGGCATTGCTATCGCAACACCGTAAAGTCAAAACATCATAAGTCAAACTACTGTAAAGTGAAAAATAGTCAGGTGGCATGTACCCATCACAATCAGCATAGTATAGAGAATCATGCAAGTTTCTAGGTTTCAACAATGGAATACAAGGAAAGATTCACTGTGATGGAGTGAGAGAACGCTACAGCAACTCTGTTTAAAATTACTGGTATTGAACACAGCACAGAATCCCAGAGCCCCTTCAGACCTACACCACGTCCTTGGGGAATTATAAGGCTCAGAATAATGCAGTTTCTGAATCCACTTATTTTTTTTTTTTATTAACACATCGGCCGATTCCCACCAAGGCAGGGTGGCCCGAAAAAGAAAAACTTTCATCATCATTCACTCCATCACTGTCTTGCCAGAGGGGTGCTTTACACTACAGTTATAAAACTGCAACATTAACACCCCTCCTTCAGAGTGCAGACACTGCACTTCCCATCTCCAGGACTCAAGTCCGGCCTGCCGGTTTCCCTGAATCCCTTCATAAATGTTACTTTGTTCACACTCCAACAGCACGTCAAGTATTAAAAACCATTTGTCTCCATTCACTCCTATCAAATATGCTCTCACATGCTTGCTGGAAGTCCAAGCCCCTCACACACAAAACCGCCTTTACCCCCTCCCTCCAACCTTTCCTAGGCTGCCCCTACCCCGCCTTCCTTCCACTACAGATTTATACACTCTCGAAGTCATTCTGTCTCGTTCCATTCTCTCTACATGTCCGAACCACCTCAACAACCCCTCCTCAGCTCTCTGGATAATAGTTTTGGTAATCCAGCACCTCCTCCTAATTTCCAAACTCCGAATTCTCTGCATTATATTCACACCACACATTGACCTCAGACATGACATCTCCACTGCCTCCAGCCTTCTCCTCGTTGCAACATTCATCACCCATGCTTCACACCCATATAAGAGTGTTGGTATAACTATACCTTCATACATTCCCCTCTTTACTTCCATGGACAAAGTTCTTTGTCTCCACAGACTCGGAAGTGCTCCACTCACCCTTTTCCTCTCATCAATTCTATGATTCACCTCATCCTTCATAGACCCATCTGCTGACATGTCCACTTCCAAATATCTGAATACATTCACCTCCTCCATACTCTCTCCCTCCAATCTGATATCCAATCTTTCGTCACCTAATTTTTTTGTTATCCTCATCACCTTACTCTTTCCTATATTCACTTTCAGTTTTCTTCTTTTACACACCCTACTAAATTCATCCACCAACCTCTGCAACTTCTCTTCAGAATCTCCCAAAAGCACAGTGTCATCAGCAAAAAGCAACTGTGACAACTCCCACTTTGTATTGATTCTTTATCTTTTAACCCCACACCTCTTGCCAAGACCCTCGCATTCACTTCTCTTACAACCACATCTATAAATATATTGAACAACCAGAGAGTGCAAAAATTATAGGGTAATAAGTGTGTTGAGTGTACCTGGTAAAGTGTATGGTAGAGTTATTATTGAAAGAATTAAGAGTAAGACAGAAAGCAGGATAGCAGATGAACAAGGTGGCTTTAGGAAAGGTAGGGGGGGTGTAGACCAAGTGTTTATAGTGAAACATATAGGTGAACAGTATTTGGATAAGGGTAAAGAGGTTTTTGTGGCATTTATGGATTTGGAAAAGGCATATGATAGGGTGGATAGGGGGGCAATGTGGCAGATGTTGCAGGTGTATGGAATAGGAGGTAGGTTACTGAAAGCAGTGAAGAGTTTTTATGAGGATATTGAGGCTCAGGTTAGAGTGTGTAGGAGGGAGGGGGACTATTTCCCAGTAAAAGTGGGCCTTAGACAAGGATGTGTGATGTCACCATGGTTGTTCAATCCACTTATATCTCTAAGAAAACTTTCTCCATAAATACTAAAGAATTACAAGCTGACCCTGCTTTACAGCACTTCGTTTTACGTTGCTTCACTAATGCAGCAGTTTCCAATTACATATACCCATTCTTCATGTATTCAGACTTCCTACAATAAATATATTCACCACTCACTATAAGCTAAGGATGAAAATAATTTAAGGTAAGTAATGTGTGTACTGTATGTGCATTTTTTAGGCCTAACTATATTGCTCACTTAATATATGATAGTGCAAACATGTTATCAGGCTGCATAAACAGGACCCTCTTGTACTATAGTGAAGACTCAGTTTTTTTTTATATATATACCTCACTTTCCCCAGTAGTTTTCCTACTGGTGGGAAAGCATGTAAGGGATGAGGAGGGAATGGAATGGGGTAAACAGAAAGAGCAATTTTTAATAATATGTTACTATTATGTTACCCCCTACTCATATTATAAGTTAATGTCAAAAATGCTCAATGTTATTTTCCTTAAGATAATCTCAATTCCATATTATCATTCAAGAATCTTAACACCTGTAACAATCTAATATCTAATATCATTATATAATAATTTAAACAGTAAAATTTCATCATATTGTAATTTTGAAAATAATTTTTAACTAGAATAAACTCAATAAATTTCTCTAATATTAAGTACATAGTTTTTAAGGACTAGAATAAGCTGCCCCTAATGCCATGGCATGTCAGTGGCTCTCCTTGCACTCAATTTACATTGTAACTACCGATACCTATGTAATCTGCAATCTGCAATGAAATAAAATTTGTTTGTTTGTTTGTTTGTTTGTTATTACTAACATAGAACATGACTATCCACCAGGATGAGGAGGGAATGGAATGGGGTAAACAGAAAGAGCTATCAGTACTGTATTACTAATATAGAACATGACTATCCACCGGGATGAGGAGGGAATGGAATGGGGTAAACAAAGAGCTATCAGTACTGTAGTACTAATATAGAACATGACTATCCACCACAATGTATTCTTCCTGTATTATATATATAATTTGATGACAAAACTAATTAACTGTACACTAAAGTATATAAACATATTTTAGAAATTATAAACTGAATGTACAAGAATATCAATAACAGAAGCACAGTATATATTCCTTTTTATTTTTACCTTAATGCTGGCAGCAAGGCGACCCAAAGAAATCACATTCATTATCATTTATTCAGTCGCTGTCTTGTCAGAAGTGTACTGACATTGCAATTCAAATTACTCTCTTGACCGCAGCATCCCCACACCTCCTTCAGAGTACAGGCACTGCCCCTGAATCCCTTTATAAATGTTACCTTGATTATACGCTAACCGAATGGCCATTAAAAACCACTTTGCTCCATTCATTCCTCACACAATTGAATTACCATATAATTTTATTAATATGCTTCACAATTATATCTATTCATGCTGATTGCCTTAATATATGATAAAAGATAAGTAAAAGAAAAAAAGGAAAAAAATATATGTTAATGGTGCCAAGTTTTAGGAAGGTCATTTAATTATGTTTCACTCATCAATACAAATATTTTACATATAAATAATTTACACAATTGAATTTTATACAAAAAAATATAGGCATTCCAATATTGATAACATTACATAAACTTTCATATACTGTGTAAACTTGATCATACCTCTTTGGGAGTTTCCATTTTGTATGTCAGGAGATCAGGATTGTATTTCCACCCTCTTCTTTGGTTTAGTTGAATGATGATGGACAGAAACACCTCTACAAATGCTTCTACAGATACTAGTTCTTCATTACCATATGGTAGGAGACATGAATTTTGAACCATTGATGATAGAGGAGGAAAGGCTTGTTTTTTACCATTTGTTGTTTGCAGGAATGGCCTGATGGCTGGCTGTGTAGGATTGTAAAGGTCAGCCATGCGGCGTAGTACAGGAATTTCCACTGTTGCCAGCAGACTCAAAACCAAAGCAATGTGCCTCCTAGCTAATGATGGTCGAACTAGGAGAACCTGCCGCAACTCTGGATCTGATACACAATGGAGATAGCCAGCTTCCCTTTCTCGTGCAATTGGTAAAACACCATCTTGATTGGTTGAACTACTAAGTTGCTCAGGACTTAAAGTATCTAAAATTGGTGAAGCACGAGATGATAACAAAACCTGTAATTTTTCTAGATAAAGTCCTCGAGATGCAGCTAAATACTGCAATGTCTCCCAACGCCAAGCACCTGCAGCAAGTGTTAATGACAAAACTTCATCATAGTACTGGTTATCCCTGAGAAAAAGCAGTAAATTTCTCAAGGCTTGTTGCTGAGGAGGAGGCTTGCGAGGTCCTGGCAGACATAAGTGATGGAGATGACACATAATAGCCAGATTGGCCAAATTTCGCCGCTCCTCAACACCCAAATCTGGGCCACTAACACCACTTGTCAGAGTGCCCATATATGTGAGGAACTCTGTAACCAATCCCTGGGCAGCAAACTTGATTGAGCACTTCACATGGGGGCACTGAAAAAATGAGAGATCAAAGTTACAGAATAAGTTATCTGATATCAACTAGTGGTTCTGGGGATTATCTTCCCCATGGCCTAGTCTCAGACCAGGCATCCTAGGTTGGAAAGGAAATACTATTACAGGATTCAGAGCTATCAAGAAGCACATAAAAAAAGTAACTATGTGTATACCGAATATAAGTAGAAGTTTCTAAGATTTTGCCTGTCATCTTATGTGTTCATGAGACAAAGAAAAGATCAGTAATTCTGCCAGTGTAAAATATATTAACATGTTTCAAAAAAAAAAAAAAAAAAAATTGTCAATGAATGCAAAATGGAGAATGTATTAAAATATAGGGAGGGAAAAAAAAGTGCTTCAAAGCTGAATATTCAAATGTTTTATAAAGTACATATATCTGATTACATAAAAAACAACATTTGCACTAACTTAAGAGAGTTTGTTGAAAAATCCAGAAACAGGGATTAAATTCATATACATATAATAAAAAGTTATTCTTCTTGTGGGACATTTACCTCTTGACTGTTGAGCATACAGAATATACTGTACTACAAATGACAGTGTAGAGAAGTTCAATATACAGTAGTATATCATAATAAAAATTAACAGCATATTACATTCTACACTAAATAAAGTGAAATACTTTTGAATACACTACTGTGAACTATTCTTACCCTCGAGTGTTTGTACAGTGCAATGGCAGTACTGAAATTACGTGACCGTAGCTTAACATCTGCAGCCAATTCAAAAAGCTTGGGGTCCAGAGAAAAGATGACACCAAGTTTGTTAGCACTGTCGATATCGCCAGCCCTGAGAACCAGGTTCATGAAGAGAGATTCCACACTCGTTCTGAGGACGAAAGAGAAAGGTTAGAAAAATAACAGACTCCTCTTGAAGAATAAAAAAGACACAATAGTATTATGATTGGAACAGTACACAAATAATCCGCACATAAGAGAAAGAAACTTATGACGACATTTTGGTCTGACTTGGACCATTAATTAGTCCAAGTCAGACCGAAACATCCTAAGTTTTTTTCTTCTACAGTATGTGCAGGTTATTTGTGTATAGACTCCTCTTTCTTTCATAAAGTAATGGGATATATTTAGTCTCAGTTCATGAAGATCTACATGACAGTCACTAAAAAGGTTAATACAGTGGTACCCCGAGTTTCGAACTGCTCCCAACTCAACCTATTATATAAGTGTATTATTGTAAGTGCTTTTGTAAGTCTATTTTTGGGGGTCAGAAACGGACTAATCTAATTTACATTATTCCTTATGGAAACAAATTCGTTCAGTAACAGCACTTGAACAGCCTTCTGGAACGAAGAAAGTTTGAAACTAGGGGGTACCACTGAATGTATCTTTTAAAGCTTTACCACAAGTACTGTATTGTAAAGTATAAAATTACTAAAAGGCCATCACTTTTCTGTCCGTAATTTGGTCATCAGTATCCATTATCAACATGGTCAAAATTGCAGTAGTCTGTGCTCAAACTATTTTTGCATATCCTGAGAAATATTCTGCCACCTATTCATTTATTTCTTCCCTTAAAACCACATACATTACCAATACATAAGACTACATCTTTCAAGTTAATCAGGTGAATTAAAACTAAAATAGAGGAAGGCCTTACCTTGGCTGGCAAATATAGAGAGCTTTTGAGGTTAGTATTAAGCACCCATGAGGCCATGTGTGAGTCGGCAATTCTATGTCTTCTTCATCATCCTCGCCTCTTGCTCTTCCCATTACAGATGACCGACCAGAGCACGAAGGGCTATTGTTAACTTCCAGTGACACCAGAGAAGGACTTGGGTAGAGAGAGAGAATTTCTTCGTCTTCTGGTAATTCTATTTCTTGTATAACTGGATTGATTTTGCTATCCTAATAAATAACATTATGAATTTTTGTAAATGAAATTTTTTGTATTTTCATTTTCATTATTGCACAACTTTCATTATTTTTTTGCTCCACTTCAATTGTCACAAAAATCTAAATCTTAAACAAATGAATACATTTTATGAAAAGTTATTATTCAAAAGGAGCAACCATATATTTATACAAATAAAAATGTAACACACTCATGCATGCATGCTGGATGCTCAAGCCTCTACTACCTAAAAACCCCTTCATAGCCTTCATTTGACCCTTTCTGGGAGAATCCTTACCTGTCCTTTCCTTTACCCCACATTACACACATTCTTGGTCATCCTATGCTGCTCCAATCTCTCTAAATGCCCAAACCACCTCAAACTTTTCTCTACCCTTCGAATAATGCCTTTACTAATCCAACACCATCTTTTAATTTCTACTTTCTGAATTCTTTGCATAATATTCACACCACATATTGCTCTCAAACACCTTTACTTACTATTGTTCCATCTATTTTTGAGGAGGAAGAAAAAAATGTAGACACCATTGTGATCTTCTGACGAGACTCAGTGTCAGACAAAAAAATCATCTCATCTTGAAGCACCACTTTGTCAGCATTAGGAATAATTTTGAACACATAGAGTGGTGTTGGTTCCAAGTCAGTGCTGTATACCTGTAACAAGGAAGAAGAGTTAAAACAGAAAACAAGTGGGTTCCCAATTAACAAATGATGCTAGTTACAACTGGAATAGTGTGTTTATCTATGTCTGCTATGAGGATGAGAAACAGATTAGGTGCCAGAACCATGCCATGGGTTACTGAACATTTTAGTTTACTAAGACTAGAATTTGCATTGTTACTCTTTGTTCTATCTACTAGAAAACTGGATATACACTGTCCTACTTTTCCTGTTATACCAGTTGATCTTATATGCTATGACTCCATCCCATTTCTCAAATACCTTAGTAAAGTTCATGTAGACCACATCTGATTTTGTCTTTTTTCCAAACCCTCCCTAATTATCATAATGATTTAGTAGCTGCAATAAATGTGATGCTCCTACTCTAAATCCAGCTTGACTTTGGCTGTGTAGATTGTGCATTTACAGAAAAGTTGCAATATGGAAACTTACCACCCTTTCAAAATATTTTATGATATATGATGTTACTGCTGCTGGTCTGATTTTTTTGCCAGAACTCTACTGCCTCCTTTGTACAAAGACATTATAACTTGGAATTATTAAGTTTGGTAACCCCACTCTTGTCTTTCAATTTCTATACTCCAAATTCTATACATAAAATACTGAACACACACATGCTTCACTAAAGCATAATATCTCTATTGTCTCTGGCCTCCTCCTTGTTGCAGTTTTTTGAAGCCCATGCTTCACCTCCTTATAAAAGTTTTAGTACCACAATACTCTGATACATTCTCTCTCCTTTTCTTTTCTTTTACTCCGTAAATAAACTTCTTTCTTTCCAAAGATGTCTCAACTCGCCATCTATCTTTTTCCCTCATATATTCTATGGTTCACCTTGCCTTTCACAGACCCATTTGCCAACATGTCCACTACGAAATATCAAAATACATTCACTTCCTCCAAACTCCCTCTCTCCATTCTGATATCCAATCATTCCTATACGTATATATTTTTTGTTACTCTCATCACCTTGCTCTTTTTTTAAATTCACTTTTAATTTTTTCTCTTCCATACTCTCCCACTAACTTTTGCAATTTCTCTTCAGAATCTCCTAAAAATGAACCATGTCACTGGCAAAAATCAAATGTGACAACTCCCACCTTGCATCTAATTCATTATTTTTTAATGTACATCTCGCCTCTACACCCTAGCTTTTGCTACTTTAAAACCCCATCTATAAATACTATGTTAACAACCATGTGACATCACACATTCCTGTTTAAGGCCTACTTTTACTGAGAAATATTTCCCCTTCCTTCTACATATCTTAACCTGAGCCTCAATGTTGTATTCACATAAAAACTTTACTGTTTTTAGTAGTTAACCCACTATCCATTCCCTACATCTGAAACATCTGCCACATTGGTTCCCTATCCAATGTATTATATGCCTCTTCCAACTCCACAAATGTGACAAACAGATCTTGCCTTTAAATATGGTGCGCTTCACATAGTCTACACATCACGTACCTTTCCTAAATCCTCCTTATCCCTTAACATTCCTACTCTGCCTTATCACTAATGCTTTCAAAAAAATCCCCCCCTCTCTCTCTCTGCCACTTTTTCCTTTTTTAAATTATTGAACCAAATCACTGATGCATTTCCAAGTCTTATTTTGTGACATAACTATTAGATTTGAAATATTTCAAATCTAATAGCTATGTCACAAAATAAGATGCATCAGTTAGATACCAAGAAAACTAGATTAAATATAAATCCCCAGTTATAAAAAATCGTCCAGTACTTGTAACGACCAAGAAACAATATCAATATTTGTGATAAAAAGCTAAGCTTGCAAATATTGTTATCAATGAATCAACAAATCAGCAGATATGAAACACGATTAAAACTGTATCCAACAATTGAAGCAGAGGAGTAACATGCACTTTAAAAAGAATTTTTATTATGATAGGACTTTATATACTGAAACTATATGCATCAACTATCATATAATAAAGCATACTGTAAAATGAAGTGTACTAAAACAAGTCTTTATTATATATACTCTGAAATAGTTTCAAACAAATTATTTAATTTATACTTATGGTGTACCTTAAAGATTTATAATGGACAGGGTTTGAAAATTACAGAAAAATAAGGAACAGTAGTAGTTAGAGGTAAGTAATAAAGAAAAGACTTTTGGAAGTAAAGTCATTAATGGTATGAAAACGAAAAGTAGGACCAGTTGTGCACAAGATGTATGAGGTCACTGAAACTTTTACCCCCTCGCAAGCTATAGTAATTGTTCATCAGAGTACAAATATTCAGAAAATATTTTTTTTATCACATTAGACATCACAATACAAATGTCTCTGCGAACTACAACATCTACACCAATCTTTTAGACAGCAGGCACTGTACTTCCCACCTCCAGGACTCATGACCAGCTCTTGTAATAGGCCTAACAATACTTGTACAGTAACTAGTAACTTATGGAAAAAGAGGGAATATAAATGTATAAATTCAAGGATTATGTGGATTAAAATAAGGGTCGGATGCAAAAAGTGGGTCATAATAAGTGTGTATGCACCTGGAGAAGAGAGGAGTGTAGAGGAGAGAGAGAGAGATTTTGGGAGATGTTAAGCGAGTGTGTAGGAACTTTTAAATCAAGTGAGAGAGTAATTGTGGTAGGGGAAATAAATGCTGAAGTAGGAGAAACATTTAGAGAGGGTGTGGTAGATAAGTTTTTGGTGCCAGGTGTAAATGATAATGGGAGCCCTTTGATTGAACTTTGTATAGAAAGGGGTTTAGTTATAGGTAATACATATTTTAAGAAAAAGAGGATAAATAAGTATACTGTACAAGATATGATGTAGGGCGTAATGACAGTAGTTTGTTGGACTACGTATTGGTAGATAAAAGACTGTTGGGTAGACTTCAAGATGTACATGTTTATAGAGGGGCCACAGATATATCACATCACTTTTTAGTTGTAGTTACAGTGAGAGTAAAAGGTAGATGGGATACAAGGAAAATAGAAGCAGAAAAAGTAAGAGAGGGTGAAGGTTTATAAAACAAAAAGGGAGGCAGTTGGGGGAAAGATATAAAAAACTATTGGAGGATAGATGGGCTAGTGAGAGTATAGGTAATGGGGTCAAAGATGTAGGGGGGTGGGTTTTAAGAATGTAGTGTTAGCGTTCAACAGAAGTTTGTGGTTACAGGAAAGTGGGTGCGGGGGGGAAGAAGAGCGGTTTGGGGGGAAAATTTATGTAAAAAGTAGTAAGGGGGTGTACGGGTTGTACCTTTCGGCTGCATCACGGCTGTTCACGTGATTTCCAACCTCTGCCCATTTATCTGGCATCAGCCAATGATAGGCCTGCCTTTTGAATGCCTCAGCGCCAGGCGGCCTAGTGTTCAGTTACCACCCAGACTCAGTGCAGGACAGACACACAGGCATAGGCTCTCAGCTCCCATATTCCAACCCCCATTAAAGCTCCAAAAACCCCAAACTCATCGTCTGTTAATATTACCAAATCTATGAAAAAAACCCCCCAACACAAATGGTGACAGCTTGTGGGCCTAGATTTTGTGTAATCTGAGCAGATTTAACAGAAAAGGAAGAGCCCGGGGTTCAGTGCCTCCAGCGTCAATATCAACCGTGCCGGCTCACCTTCCCTCACCCGTGGCGTCACCCATCCCAAAACTCTTCTGAAGCAGTGTC